>JAHZMX010006660.1:0-10116 GCA_027743895.1 Seira musarum | reverse complement strand
AGAAGATTAATTTGGAATGAGCTAAGAAATTGGAAGTGAGGAAAGGTGTTAAAGTTGGATATATAAAGATTACTATTTGCTTAGTCAGTAATAACAACAGATGAGAGAATGACAAGTAAAAGCCATAACAGAAGGCCCAAATTATACGACAATGATGATGTGCTGATAGGAAAGAAGAAATGGTCCTGAAGTTATTTTCAAAACATTGTTAGAACATAGGCCTAAGTACGTAGGTAGAATATTTCTGGGAATATCAAATGTCAACAGTAAAACCAGAAAGAGGCATGACTGCAAGTGCCCTTTAAAAAAGATGAAGAATTCAAAAGAATCTGTTGGAAAGAATAAGATATTGGGAAAATACAGCAACATACACAGGAACTAATTGAAGCTCGAGTCAGCTTTTTCCTTCTGGTTTTTATTGCTCCGTCTGTTCCGTTTGTTTGTTTGGTCACATGAGTTTATCTAGAAAAAAGGGTTCCATCTTAAGTGACTTTCATCTGCTGACATATTACTCCATTGCTTCCATTATTACTTGTTCTCCAGCGCAATTTGTATTGTAGGTATTTTATTGTGTCTCCTTTCTTAAAGAATTGTTTTCCAGTTTACAAGGAACAGCAAATGTTCACTTCTCCTCCATCTCCAGCCATCCAATGTTTCAAAGTTTATGCTTCACAGAGAGCCAATAATATTACGATTAGGGATCTAGGAAAGCAAAGAGTCAGAATGGAATGAAATGGGAAGAAAGAGGAGATCTTTAACTACAATTTTCAAACAACGTGTCCCTTGTTTAAGGAACGGGGAAACACAAAGAAGAAAAAGGAATTTCTTCTTCTTCTGATATCACACATTCGTGCTCTTTCATGAGGATGAGCATTCGAATCGAATCACATCAATTTGTTTTGGAACACTTCACCTTATATTAATTCTTTGAATTTTGATCCATTTCTTAAATTGAATTTGACCAAACGGAATAGCAAAGGATGTCGTGCTCTTTTGTCAATCTGTCTTTTTATTAGATAGAGTCTTTTTAGAAATGACCTCTTTTATCCTTTTATTCTTGTTGTCCAGCTACTCGCCAGTTGATGTTAAATTACATATATTCTTCATTGTGTTTCAGGTGTGAGCCGAGCGGAGCGTTTCTTCGTGTTCGTGGACGTCGCCACTGACCTTAATCTCACAGCCGATGAAGGAAGGAATTAAAGCTTCTGAGGAGTGATTTAATGATCATACCCTGCTCATGTATCATTCTCACTGAACGGTTCAGATTAATCATCACATTACTTAGCACTGCACAAATTCAGCTACTACTTCATCCCACACCAGCAAACTTTGTCTCTGGAGGCATACTGCAAAAGGTCAGTAGATGGAACTTCTAAACATTAAGAACTTTACAAATAATAAGCATTTGCATTAGGTTGTTTATATGAAATATCTTTCCCTCAGCCGATGAAGGAAGGAATTAAAGCTTCTGAGGAGTGATTTAATGATCATACCCTGCTCATGTATCATTCTCACTGAACGGTTCAGATTAATCATCACATTACTTAGCCCTGCACAAACTCAGCTACTGCTGCTACTTCATCCCACACCAGCAAACTTTGTCTCTGAGGCATACTGCAAAAGGTCTGTGGATGGAACTTCTAAACATTAAGAACTTTACAAATAATAAGCATTTGCATTAGGTTGTTTATATGAAATATCTTTCCCTGAAAAAGCGTATTTGATAAATAATAAATGCGTTTCCCAAAAATACCCCACATATTCAAAAGCTTTATTCCTCAATTATTTACGACAATATCTACCCTAACGATACTGGTATTCATCGTTTATGCATTGGTATGCATTTGACAAATGGGCTTCGATTAGTCTTGACAAACGCACTCACACGACTCCCATTATCTCTCGGTGGGATCACCAAAAAAGCGGGAGAATATAGAAGAAAAGCGAACGTACTCAACTACGCCGGTTGAAATAGGAATATCACCCTCAAAATTCATTCATAATGTGCCAGCTTTTTTACAACTTTGACTTTGACTCGCTATCTCTCCTCTCTCATCTTCATGCTGATGTAAACGATGCCACTACTTTGAGGAAGTTTATCTGTGAAAGATTGCAATATACTTATGTATACTTAAAACACTGATTTTTGTACCTCGTATCTCACTCACAATGGCAGTGGCAATGGTTGTGCGGTGTGATATAAGTGTGTGTGTGTGTGAGCTTCTAGGAATTGGATATTGCGGAAGATGCATAAATAGTAACTGAATAGAGGGGAAATTTTGAGAAGAGTAAATACTATAAAAGAGTCAAGCTGTGACATTGAGCATTGACTTGCTCTTGAATGAATGCTTTTCCTGCCTTTGCCATTCTGAAAATAAAGATTTTGTGAGCAGCCATAAAACATCCAGTCCCATCATCTTACCTACAGAAGTATCNAATTTTGAGAAGAGTAAATACTATAAAAGAGTCAAGCTGTGACATTGAGCATTGACTTGCTCTTGAATGAATGCTTTTCCTGCCTTTGCCATTCTGAAAATAAAGATTTTGTGAGCAGCCATAAAACATCCAGTCCCATCATCTTACCTACAGAAGTATCTAGTTTTTAAAAAAGGAAAAAAAAGATGCGTACGAAATAGATAATATACCTAATATAATTCCATAATTCCTTATATTTCTCTACAGTAATAAAAAAAAAGTTGTTGTTGATCCTATAACCACGATTATCATCATTTCGGCGGGGTCTAATGCGAAGAATTTTTTTTCTGTGGAAATGTTTGATTTTGTGTATTGTTATTGATGCGGCTGAGATCATTCACACTTTACTTATTTCATAACGACCTAAATTATTATGGAGCAAAAGTCCAACCTGGGTGAACCTTATTTATTGTGATTTTTTGTTGTCGTATTTTTTATACAAAGACTGCACATGGTTTATATTCGCAGTGTTGCTTAATTAGAATCACACTTTGCCAGTGACGAGTCGTCACTGACGACTTTGATCATTTGCTCTTTTAAATTCAACTGATGACGGCATTGCGTGAAAGGATGGATATCAGAGTCATCAGACATTATGCATATCAAATGATTCATCTGTGCTTTTACGCATGGATTTTATTTGTGCCTAAAAAACAAAAATGATAAAAGGAAAGCCGCACTCATTTTCATTTTCCGATGTCAATTATAAATTATTCATACTTTTAGATCTGTAAGAGCAATGTGCGTTTGTATGTGTTCGTGAGGAGCATTTATGATGGGGTCGTTTCTTTTCATTTCTTTCTTAGAGAAACCATTGCCGTTCCCCACTTTGTTTTTTTATCCATCCAAGTTGTCCAGCTTTATAAGATAAAAATCTCATGGAACATTTCGATGTATGCATTTGGGATAGATATCTCCTCACAGATTTGTTTATTTGAGGCTAGAAATGTCCTTGGATTTGTTTGAAGTTCCCTTGATTTCTGCTGCGTTAATGTTTCTTCGAGAACAATGGTCCCCGAAGTCTTCCTCATGGGTAAACATCACATCACATAACCACATGTAGCCCTGTTGATGATGCTGAAGTGTTCACCAGAATGTATAATAATGCACTTTTAAAAAAGTCTAGAAAGTATTTGTTGTCTTAGGGCTTAGTTACGTACGAATAATCCAAGATCCGTTTACTACCTTTCCGACAAACAAAGTAAGAATAAAAATGGCTTCTTCTTATCTTGTGGTAAGGTACAAAACTATGTTTTTTCTTGGCATTTATTGGTAGGTACATGAACCATCTAAATAATAAAATATTTACCCACTTTTCTTCTTGTTTGTTGTTTAAATTGATGGGATGGGAAGGATTTGAGGTACACTTCCTTGTTTTTAGTCCTTCATAAAAGTACACTTAATTTTGTCACCAAATTGTGGTGGACAGATTGGTAATAGGTTACATTCTATATTTTCAATACCGGAATACCTATTTGCTACCTACATCTACAACTTTGTGCTATATTTTTTTTCTTTGTAAAACAATTCGTGGAGTTATTTTAAGACATTTATTGAGTTTTAATTATCTTACAGCTTTGAAGCTTAGGCTTGAATGTAAAGTTCAATCGAGTAATGCACTTAATTTGTAATCTACAGGAAACATGCATCACTGTTTCAAAATTTTAAGGGTAAAACAATTTAAAAGTGATGGATGACGACCTATTTTGTATTCATTTCCTCCCCACTTCTCCATCATGTTTTTCTATTGCCGGAGGTGATGAAGTGGTTTTCTTGAATCATGATAATGTACCTTGGTTGAAACAAAACATTGAAAATAAAAAATGTCCAGGTGGGGTGGTGGTAGGTGCGCAGGCATTAGCTATGTAAGTATTTTTAGGCCAGATGTAACCTTGATTTGTTTACTTTTTTATTTCTGAGTATGAATCCTTATTGGATATTCATTAATTAGAATTGTGCGCAAAAATTTAATTGATAATTCTTGAAAAACATTTATTTTTCGCCTCGTGTCTGACATTATTACTGTACTACTATTTTTAGTGCCTTCAAAGTTCAAAGAAAACCGAATGCGATAATTCTTATTAGTTCATGGTTGCATTCTTTACAGTGAAACCAGTAAAGTGTGAAGTAAGTTGTGGCGGTCCCCGATGCAAATTCTGAACTAATGAAATATTAGCAATCAACACTTCATTCATTTCCTTGCTTCGTAATAGAAATCATTTTGATCCATCGAATCAGTTTTAAAACCTGAACATGTGAAACTACTTTTTCGTTGTATGATGATAAAGTAAAATTATTTTTACGAAACTCATAAGATAAGTTCGTTGTCTATGTTCTCAACCTTTGCCCACCCACCCGAAAAATCCACTGGGGATTGTAAAACACTGGGATTTTTTTAAAAATCGAAACCAACTATTAATCCATAGATAACAAAAAATTTGATAATGATAATAATGAATTAAAGAAGGTTTACGAGTCTTTGTTATAGCTTCAGTACGAATTATCAACTTCTCATTATTCCGTATTTGATTTGATGGTGGACATGCATGAATTAATGCAGAGGATATTCTTGTTTTTTAATTACAGGCATCGGCCTTTTTAATGATGTTATTACACATTTTTTCCTGAATGGTAACGTAATAGATTAAAAGGATTGATATAATTTTTTTTTTCTGAAAAAAAAGAAGAAAAATACCCGTTCTTAATCTTCTTATATTGATTGTTATGATTATAGAAAGATTCTTTGAGGCAAAAGTAATTAATATCACCAATTTAAGTTTCTGTAGCTAACGTCATCATCCTAAAGTTCTAAAATTTAAAAACTTTAATTAGTGAAGGCGTTCTGCTTGTGGAATAATGGCAGTGGCATATACTTATTCATCCATGTACACATGGGAAAAGCTACCGCGAAGAAGTCAGCACACGAAACATTTAAATAACAAGGAAGAGGCATGATACAAAGTGCAATTGATACTTAACTTATAAGTATAAGTTATAAGTATGTATATTGATTAGGATTGTAGAAAGCTAAATGCAAAAGCATGTAGGCAATTTAAAATCTTGTATTCATTGATAAATAATTGATTCATTAAGACATTTTTACATTTTATGCCCTATCATTATCAAAAATAACTGAGGTTGCAGTTGTAGTTGTAGCTGTGACGCGAAGCTCAATGCACCAACACACGGCTTCCTCATTTTTTTTAAGGCTAATTCTACTTTGGCGTCGATACAAAACTGTTTTGAGTGAGTCTAATGAATTGAACGCAAGTGCGTGTAAAATGATAAAGGAACATTGTTTTTCCTTTTTAAAAACTCACTTAGCGAACTCGGGAGGACTTGCTCTAACACTGTTTTAATTTGTCTTATCTCAATGAAATATGAATGCATCAGGCCATTATGTGCGTGTTATCGTTATTATTTAGGTAGTTCAAGCACCATCTCATCATCATCCACACAGCCACAGCACTATTATTTTTTTAGGATTCATTTCGATAGTAGGGGAGAAAAAAACTCAATTTTTAAAATAATTAATTTCGTTGGGTGAAGTATAATACTGTGTTTTGAGTTAACATGAAAATAATGTGATGATGATCTTGCTAGAATGAGCGAGCGGACCTTGCCATCTTGAACATGATCAAATAGAGCAAATGACTTCTCCTGAAGTTTTTACTTTATAATTTACTTTATATACGGAGAAAATAAACGTAAAGTGTTATCAAAAGGATACGTTTAAAAAGTTTGCAAAACTCTTTTTTTTATACTTGAGGACCTTTTTTTTACCAATTTATATTCATACACTGCTGAGGTATAAAATACGAGAAAAGTTTTTCCTCCTCTCACATCTTGGGACAACGAGTCGAGTCACCTATTTCTTTATGGGGAAAATTTGAATGATATATCAGCTCGACGATGTCGGGAAAAGAAGCGTGAACGTCGGGCTGTAATTTAGCGTGTTGCTTGAGGACCTGGAACATCCATTTTTTCCTCATCATCATCGTCCTGGGCTTCATCAACATTGTAATTTTTATTATTACTACCCTTTTAGCCCCTTTCAGAAAAAAAAACTTTTCTCGTTCAAATTATCGTTAAAACTTACTCAAGTTTTTTTTCTTCTTGGACTGGTAACCGACAAAAAACATGATAAAAAATTGTAGGCATATAAAAACGCTATCAGCTTTAGTCGCTTGCTACCTATTGAAAATAAATTCTCACATTATTGCTAGGCTTTACCACTAGTGTTGTTGAAAATTAAATACAGTTTTAGATGATAGCGCCCGTTGGATGTAGAAGAAAAAGAGCAGTTTAAGTTTTCGAACATTTGGGTGTTCTGCTCAAGTGATTAGCTATGAATAATGGACTTGGAGCATACATAAAGCCTTCATTGTATCATCTTCAACACTTTGTCGTGATGGGAGAAATTCTCATTTTCCCCCTTCTCAGTGACAAATGATCATTAGGGAGAAAGTTATTTAATGGACATTACTTTCTTGTGACACGATCATGGCTTTGGTAATTTGAACATTTGTCTTGTGTCTTTGCCAGTTGCCGCTGCCTATTTCCTCTTATAATGTGACATTTCACCGGCACCACCACCCCATGGTGATGATGGGGAACTGTCCCACTCTTTTTAATACTTTTACTCCATCAGATTGGCTTGAGTAGGGCGAACACAAAGCATATAGCACACCATTCCAATCATTTGCCACACCAGTTCCAGTTTCTTCTCTAAAAAAACTGAACATCTTCCCACGCCACATTACCGTTTTCTTCAAAGGTTTTCTTCTTCTTCTTCTTCTTCTCGTCTTTCCCCATTCATGAAATCGCCATATTACCGGGTGATTTATTTTCTTGAAAAAGGAGCTCTCCCAGGCAAATAGGCCAGGCTAGTGCTGACAAAATACATATGTAGAATAAATAAGCATAACATTTGGCACAACACTTGGTCGTTAAATTTATATCAAAGTAATGAAAAGTTAGGTTCGTAAGCCCCCTTCAAAATAATATCTAATCCATTTGACGTTTCCTTTTTCCAATATTGTATTGGTAGCAATATCACGCAAGAGAAAATATTACTTTTTCTCAAAATACTATGGAGGACCCCATCACTTCCAATCCATGCTCGATTTAGATTATAGGAGGAAACGGAAAGAAGCCGGTGAAATGGGATAAAATGAGATATTAGGTATTACATGAGCAACGCACGTGGAACGGAACCAGGTTCACTTTACGGCACCTGGAGTACTCTTTCTTTCCTCGTTCGTCCAGCCTTCTTGTTGTTGAGGGTGTTGAGGAAACCATATTGCTCCTGCATAGGCACTTATCTATCAACTTTCACATTGAAATGCAATGCAGATAGGGGAAAGAAAAAGTTGAAACGAGGAAAAACGTTTTTTTTTCTCTCTCTTCTCTCCTGCTGCCTCAGAGTTTTTACCGGCGGCAACATAGCATATAACCCTTTCTCTCTTCCAAGCACATTTCCCCGTTTTGTTCCTTGTTTGTAATGTTCGCGCGTACACAAACTACTCCAATCTCATCATCATCCGGAACTTGAAAAGTCGTTTTTGCCGTATTTGTTGCTGCGACTTTTACCAAAAGGAAAAAGAAAACTTATGCTATTATCGGCAGAGAGTCAGTTGCAGCAACAGCAATCATTTTCGTGTGATCCCATTTACAGTGCTTGAGAGAGGAAAAAAAACTTGGTATGATTTTTTTTTTCTCAACATTTTTTGCACTTTCCTTCCAGTGTGACTAAGTACAGATTTTGTTGTAGTTTCTGGCTAATATTCGTCGACAAAAATGAAGATTTGATCAGATCGGACCTAACTTGCCAACTGTTTCTGATGGATTGTTTTCTCCTGTTTTCAATTTAACTTTTACCATACCTAAAAACAAGCACGTTACGTATGCCATAAAGTTTTGTTCGATTAGGTTCTTGCTTTTATATTGGACAAAAAATGAAGGAGAATGTTTTTCCCTCTTTCTCCGCATCATGTCATAGACAAAGTCATGTCCTATTTTCGACCGCTTGGTATGACGTGAGCAAATGATGACTGACTGGATAAGGCACAAATGTAGGTAGTGCTCAAACATTATGACATGTTGTTTCTCACTCAATGTTATTTGTTGTATTAGTATTGCTGTGGGTGATCATGATCATGATCATCGTAATAATAAAAATATCACAAGCTATTTCTCTGATGGGAAAACATCAAGACTAATGTCGTTACATATCCCAAGAAGCTACTGTTACTAAATGTGTCTTTGCTAATGCTAAAAGAATTCTTTTCGTGCTGAACATTGTTTTATTTGTTTGCAGTACAAAGTACAAAGCATCAAGAACCAGCAAAGACCTCCATTTTGATTGATAGTTGATTGCAGGTGATACAGGGGACGATTTCTACGATTTGGCATTTGAGGACAAAAATAAACTTCAGCTGTCCATTTGCCGATGCATTAAACCGGAAACAGCTGCGGCAAGGGAGTCCACAACATTTTCTCAATTTTTGGATATAATCGACGAGCATTAGAGAGGATTACTTGAAGTGATGACAAAATTCCTTGTATGTATAGAAAAAAATAGTTCAGCTGGAACGTCTCTGTGGTTTGGCTAATGTTCGTGCTTGAACATGATCATGTTTAACATTGCCTGCTTTTTTTCTATCCACACGATCATAGAAGATTAGTCTTTTGTCTTTTCCGCTCCCTTTTTTCTACAGTCGGCATTTTTCTGAATGATAAGTCTTTTCGTATCTTTGTACGTGGTCAAATTACTGTAATTTTCATCTCAACATGACTACCTCACATTAGAAGATAAAAAAGCGCTTTGTTGTTCTCCACTTTTTTTGCTCCGCTTCTGCTCAATCTTATTACCCCATGTTGTGAACCCCACAGTAATACATTGTGGAGGCAAGCGTGTCATAATTTGTCAGGCCCTAACCGACGATGAGTTCAGGTGAGAATTTTTCTCAGGGCCCTGGCGGGGTAGGGGCCCCAAAAACCCGAAGAAATATGAAAGAAGTATGTAAAAATACTAAAGCAATCCGTGCTAAAGGGCCCCTTGATTTGCTAGAGACTCGCGCTATAATTTTAAAAATTTTCTTGCTTGCTTCGCTCTCAAAATGCTGGTTACTCCCTTCTGTTCGAATGTACTCCAGGTTTAGTTATTTCCTTTCAAAAAATTAACGGAGAATTGTGAATAGTACAGATTTTTTTTGGATAAAAGTACATACCAGACTTGGAACAAAACCTAGTATATGTGACTTTTGAATCGAATTTTGTCTCAAAAGTTCGTCTCACTGCGCTCGGCGGTATCTAACTAGGGAAGCTCATGAACTGATAGGCGAACTACGACAAGTAAGTCCGGGGTATTTCGTAGCGTAGATTACGAATCCGGTGTCATCTAACCGTCAATGGCATTTCCTGAGTTGATTTTTGTAACTCAATGTCTATCTACATACAAACCAACACATTTTTACTGCCAAGATGCCATTGTAATAGCTCAATTGAAAGCTCCCGAGGCATTTAGCAATATGGCTACTCCCATCTATTTGAATCTTTTAAACTTTAAAGCCAAACGAGAGGGTTAAACTGTTTCAATGATATATTGTCGTACATGCTAGTCATTAAAACAGTTTACCC
>JAHZMX010006659.1:0-10322 GCA_027743895.1 Seira musarum | reverse complement strand
GTCTTGAGTTAAGCATCATTATTGGACAGGGAGCCAGGACCAACAAGGAGAAGCAACAGATAGCAATATTCAACCCTGATACACACCCATATCTTCCTATCACCCTGTATATTCCTAATGAAAACCGTTTCAACTTCAACCCGTTTACCTTTATTGTCGATTTACAAATTCAATAGTTTAATCTAGGTAAGTAAGCCTTGATCAGCATGATCGAGCTTTAATAAACTATATGTTCTTATTCAAGTAAATAAAAAATCAACCGTTCAAGGTTCTCTCTTTAGAAGTTGACCAATTTAACTGAAAATTTACGGTTTCTTCTTTCTATCCAAGAAACTATCATCTAGAATCAGTCGTAAGATATCGTGTGGGCCGAAGAGCATGTTAAAATAGTATCCGCTGATGAAAGGCTTGAAACCAAACTACATTACATCTGTACCACAGAAGTCAAAAGAAAAAAAAATTGCACGGTTCAGTGAAAATGGAATGAGGTTCTAAACTAAATGCTAATTATCAAATCCAAATTCTAAATACGCAGAATTAAAATGAACTCATGCATGCATGCTCAGTATTCTCACATAATCGCAGTCAGCGTCACCGTCACACAGTCATACTTATGGAGCTGGAGCTCCAATGAAGGTCATCGTATCATCATTGAAGTGAGTCAGCGACTAAAATTGTACAGAGGGGATTAAAAGAGATGGCATCTCAGTTCTTATTGTACCTCTGATTTGAATAGGTTGCAATTTGCACATTTTTTAAACCTCCAAAAATTTGCTAAGCCTTCGTTTTAAAATTGTAAGTGGTTTGGTGTAATAATGGCAATATATTTCCGTTTTGTTCTCATTCTGTTTTTGATTTCGGCTGTAAGTGTGCAAGGATGGGATTTCTTTGGACTTTTTAAGAAAAGCAATGCAACGACGACGACAACTCCAAGTCCGGTTAGTTCAACAACGGCATCGCCAACAACTACCGCACGAGGTACATACATATACACCTTAAAAGTGCTTTTAAAAATGATAAACCAAACTCAAAACTGTGATGTATTGAGTAGGCTAAATACTTAGAAGAGCGCAAATTATTTCAATCTGCTGATTTATATAATTTGGTCTCTCCGTGCGTTTCATTTTTGTACGTTCAACTTGAATGTTGTGAAGGCCAGAACAAGGCGTGATTAAGAAATACAATGCATGCATGCATATGTTGCAAATTAAGTGAGAATTCATAAAAACTATGTGAATGTATTAGATCTAGCCCGTATTTAATAAAATACCGTATATTTTATTTTAAAAAAAGTCGAACACAGGTCTAAAGTTTAAAAAATGATGAAAATGTTGCCCTTACATTTAAAAAGTTTGTAATTATTTGAGTAGTATTAATATTCATATTGGGTTGAGATTACAGTACGAATCCATATTTAACTGTTATCAGTACGTTATATTGAATAAATTTTAATTTTATGCTTAATCTGCAGTGACAACTACAGCCCGCTCAAATGGTGCTTGTTGGTGGACTCAATGCGGTGAGATCAAAGACACAATCAATCATATTTCCATCAATTAATTACGTAATAATCACTTTTTGTTTTTTGTTTAGGACAAAGATGTGCAGCCACAGCTGAAGTTCATGACTTCACTGGAACAACTTGTGATCCGGGGAAATACAAGTTCCGTTGTTGCGCAAACTAAAAGTTTAAAATTATTTTATTCCTTGTCGTTTTAAACAAGTCTTATTTAAATCCGCAATAAAAATTCACCCACAATCAAAATTCCTGTTACAATTTTGTAGCTCTCTCCAAAGTTATAGCTTGAAGATGATAACTTTAACTTGGTATAATGAATCACATCTTCCTTAAATGGGTCAGTCAGCTTCTTTGGCAAGCAGACACCATACACTTCCTTCGTCTTCATATTCTTCAGTTTCGGTCCAAACGAATCATCTTCAACACAATCAAACTGACTTTTACAGGCGAGTCTCTCCTCCAATTTGGAACTGTCCAAGGAGCAGTGTCCCTCCATATTGGAGACACATGTCCCGTTCTCCGCTACAAGTTTTCGGTTCAATCCATTGACAAAGAAGTATTGCTTCTCTTCAATATCGCTTGTATAATTTTGAGGTGACGAGTATAACGGAGTCATGTTCGGGTCGATTTGACTCATGTACAAGCCACATTGACAAGTTCCATGGATGGAGCAATCGAATTTGTAAATGTCTACTGAGGTCACAAGTACAATGTTCGAGTGGTTCATTCTATCAACCATTTCCACTTCAAGGCACAAATCCTAAAAAATATTGAGAAGATTTTTACGTTCTTATTCGAGAGGGGGAGACTCTCTACGGATTTGGTAGAATGTGTGTACCAGTACCTCAGGATCGTAAAAGTAAAATTTTCTAGGATCATCCGTGTACATTATCGTCGTGTTCATCAAAATCTGGAGAGTTGATGCGTTTGAGTATTCTATTTCCGTATAAAACTCCAAATACTACAGACACAACAATATATTCCATAACCTATGCGATTGGTTGCTTTCTGGATTTTTCTTTATTCTGAAAAACATCCATTACACTTACTTTCTTGTAAAGACATGGGGTTACACCTGCAGTAATATTCACAAGGTTCAGAACTCTCGCACTTCCAATCCCTTCATATTCCTGGGCATGAGGACGCTTCCGCAAAAATTCACTTTCATCTGGATTCAGTGCGTCCACCTCAAAGACTCTTCCAGACCCATAAACAATCTTTGCGGAGAGATTTGTCGGTATTGTAACCATTTCAACCTCTTCATCATCCGTTTTTACTGTGGGCATCACCAGTCCAATAACAGCCACAATCAAAATGAAATAACGGATGTGATTCTTCATTTTGATTCGCATTTTCAGTTCATTACAATTTTCGGATGACTTAGATTCGGAAGAAAACTGCTTTTGTTAGTAAATTATTGTACTGTATATAATTTATATAAAAATATTACGTTTTAGAATTTGCGACCCGTGGCAGCAAAAATAATGATTATTCTTTTCGATTCATATCGTACGTAATACGTAAGCATACATTAAGTCATGAGATAAGATCAAGGTTTTCGCTTGGGGCAGACGAGGAGCCATGGGCAGATAACCTTTCAAATCTCATATTTTCTTGGAATTAATTAGTATCCCGATTTGTTTGACTAAATCTCCTCATGGTTAGTGAGAAGTTTTTTATAACGGTATGAAAGAGAAAATATCTTACAGGATGAACACATATGATTCATATTTTAAGGTCCTTTCTCACGTATTTGTAGCTAAGAATTTGGCGTATTTAGACCAAACATTTGAAGCAACGTTTGAGAGCATTTCAGCTACTGCCGTTTACTTATTAATCTTTTCATCCAAATTTATTCTTTACTCTGGATAATCAATTCATAATGAAGCTACAAACAACACTTCATAATTTTATTTCTTGATAAAATAGATTGAGGATTGAAGTGAACTTGATACATGGAGTCAAGAAAAGGATTTTCTTTGAAGAAAATATGAATGCATAATACATACTTACGAATATGTAAAATACCTTACCGTCATTTATTTCAACATAACACCTGTCATCTCCCCCAACAAACCAAACCCAAGTAGAAAAAAAAATACATTTCTCGAAAACACTGGACTAGTGTGATGGAACAACTACTACAGCTACAGGAGAGAATATATCTTTTCGGAAAGAGGAGAAGTGTAAATAAAAAGTTTCTTTCCGAATGCGACAAAGGGAAATATGATGCACGATCACAATCAAGCCACACACATCACATCATTCACAATTCACATCCTCCTTCTTCACAATCACAATCGTACAATTGTATTATGCATAATCATAATAGGGAATAATGTATTCACACCTCCTAGAGTTTTTTCAAAGAGAGATCTTCCTTGAACGATTGTAATTGTAAAGATTGCTATTAAGATGATGATGAGTTGGTAAAAGGAGATAAAAATCGCAAAATCACACCCTGATNAACGATTGTAATTGTAAAGATTGCTATTAAGATGATGATGAGTTGGTAAAAGGAGATAAAAATCGCAAAATCACACCCTGATTTAAGCGGCCTGGTCTCGTCCTCACTGCCCCGTTGAAGGGTTAAAAGTTATGATGTGGGAGATGTCATAATATCTCATTCTCAATTTACAAGTCGAGAATTGTGCATTGCTTTTGCTTGGCTAATGCAATTGCCACACGCAATCACTTTTTTACATAAAATTATTATTTTTTGTTCAGGTTCACGCTCTTAGGGTAGTTGTAGTAGTTAATATTAAGTCTTATTGGGGCAATACGAGATTTTGGGAAAGCATCCAATGCTATTTCAATTCTGCTGGAGTTTGTATAGGAAATGAAGAATCGCCTAACGGATTTGCTACTTTTTGGTTTAACGCAATGCTGATTTCGGAGAAGTTTAATGTACAAAAGTGGAGTCGAGGTCCCAACGGAATTTCCCAATTTTAACCAGATTATTACATTCCTCAAGTAAAAAATGTTAATTTCTCAATATTCATAACGGATTGGCATGCTATATTTTTTGACGTGAAATGTTTTACACATTGAAATTTGAGAGAGAAAAATCCGTTGTCACAATTGGTTGTATGTAGGTAATTGCTAATTTTACAACATGTTCATAAAACCCTAAACTTGCATGAATTGACACTGAGAACAGATTTACGAATAAGAACTATCGGAATATCAACGGATAGGTCCGCTTCTCTCGGAACAACTGTAAAATATAACTCGACACAACTCGATACAACTGTAATTTGGTGAAAAAGTTGAAGAATAACGGATTTAGTGTAGTAAGCATTGATGATCATCTACCACTCGCTGAATTTCTACTAATTTTCACATGTATTCATTTTTATACACGCATTAAAAAGGATTTGCTGACAATTTTTTATGACAGATTTTTCATACTTCCACTCATTTTCATCACCATTTGTTCCAAAAACTTTCCGTGTAGTTTAGGGCGATTTCCAAATATTTTCTGTAATATTTTTGCAATTGTATATGACTGATTTTCATAACCCTCCATTTTGAATATAACGAGTTTAAAAAGGCAACGTTTAATACTCTTTTAGATTTAAAGGTGTTACACGTATATGGTTCTAGTATTTCACTACATAACGGACGAAATAAGCATGCTACTTGATAAGTTTATGATTATTATTTTATTATTGAATGGATTAGAACTCAATGCTTCATTTCTTTTTGTTTACACGGTAAATCCCTTTATGATTTTTTTAAAAATCCAAATGGACATTTACTGAATGAATATAATTTTCTCTTGTATGAAAATAATATTTTTTTGTAAAGCGGGATGATCTCCGCTGGAAAAAAAACAAGGATGCATTCTACATGAGCCCAAGTACCACCCGCAGTGGCCACCCTTCAGTCATCCTGAGAAAAGTACGAAAAAATGGTCGGCGACTCTTTTGAGGTCACTCAAAACCTGACTGTGATATAGCGCTTTTAGGTGGCTCATAGGTCAACTTGGGTCAATCTCCCGCACTCCAGGAGTTACTTTTTCTCTTTTGGGAAGGAAGATGCCTCAGACTCATACCAGATATCTCGCCCAAGAATGTTTCAAATGCAGAGTGGATTTAAAAAATCAGAAATTGTTTGTGAATACACAGGCATTAGCTAGAATAAATGTGATAAATTAAGTTCTAGCAGAATTTTAAAGTTTTCATCAATTTCAAATCTCAGCAAAATATTTAGCGTAGGTCAAACTATAAGTGAAAGGTTCTTTGCTGTTCTCAGTTTGCCCCAAATCGTGAGAAAATTCCATTATAGGGGACAGGAAATTCCACTTGAACCACTCGGGCTAAGCTTGACTCACTTTTAGATAATTTTGCATGTGGCAGTGACAGGAAATGAAATCAGCGTGACATGTGTTTGTAGTTCATAAAACGCCATTAAAAACTGAGATTTTCTATGACTTTCCATCCATTGTCCAAAAAAATAATGTTTTGTGTTTGTACCTAAACAAGCTTGATTCGATTCTCTTCGTTAGAGGAGGAGGGCATTTTACATGCTGCACTTTCGCAAAAAAAAATCTTTTCCCAAACTTTAGAGTGCTTTGAGGGTTTTTTGGCGAACCGTAAACTTTTATTTCACCCCCTCATTTTTGAATGTCATCATGGACTTGTGATTTGTTCATTCATGAAAAGAATGTCTCAGGTAGACCGAAAATAACCCTTTAGTAATTTT
Organism: Seira musarum; assembly: GCA_027743895.1. NCBI lineage: Eukaryota > Metazoa > Arthropoda > Collembola > Entomobryomorpha > Entomobryidae > Seira > Seira musarum. Next base: position 4,096 of record JAHZMX010006659.1, on the reverse strand, counting down.
CTATTTATTTGCAAACAGGAATGAAAAATGGGTTTTAACGGGCAGTTTCAGCGATAATTTTTATGCGCAACTACGATTATGCCAGATTTGGGAATTAGGTTCGCAGGCATTGGTATGAAAGAAAATATTGTCTAAGGACTTATTTTTATCCCACATAAGGTATAAAGCAAGCTTTAGGTAAAACCCCAAAGGTATTTGACTATCCCTGCCTTGCTAGTAATTGTATTGACGAGGTTGAAAATCTCTAAAAATACATTTTATTATGATCATCGTTTTTTGCTCACAGTTGGAGATCACATCATCAAAATTGGATATCTTTGTGCAGGTGCACACATAAAAAAATACCTTTAAACTATTTACTGCTATTTTGCTATTAGAATTACATATTACGAAGAAGAATTTACCTTACCCAAAAACCAGATGAAGGAATCTTTGCATTACGAATTTCGCAATCAGCATACTTTCATTATGTTTTTTAAGTTTCTGCAAAACTATTTGCTCGAATCTGATCAACTTCAACCCTGGATTTTTAAATTCACTTTTTAAATAGAAGGTGATGCAAACAATTAAAAGTTTTGCATATTTTTTTATCATTCCATTTTGCCATAACTCATGACGTCATCGTCACTAGATTCGGTTTTATGCGTTAACGGAATGTCCCAAGAAAAATGCGCCGTATCTTATGACGCATATTAGCTTATTCATATTTGCCGTATTTTATTTAAATTAGTCCGTAAAAATATGAAATATGAGTCAAAAGTTAATTGTGCTGGATTTTCAATTGAATTCGGGGATTACGAATTTAATTCAATTTAATAATTCATTATTATTGATCTAATATAGCAATTAGCAATGATAAGTACAGAAATGCTGGGGAATCCAAAACTCTTGGAGTCATCAGAGAAAGGCTTTCCAAGTCGACGTCTGAAATTGGCGAATTACGTTGCACTCACATCACAAAACGATATATATTTTATGAGGATCCCAAAAGGAAAAGAAAAAATCTATTTTCTTCGATTCCAATAAATGTAATTTTTATTGTTATTATTCCTATCCGTATTCGCATTTTTCTTGGTCTCCCGCTGTGTCGTAATGAAGTGAAGTAGTTTAACCGTAGCTTCATGAATTTGCTATTTATGACGTTGTGGCTATTTTCTCTCTTCTTTAGTCATGTCATAATCTCACATTATTTATGCGTATTCTAACACTCTCCTTCTGCCCTTCTTCTTTATCACCATCATTCACTCAAACCCAAACCTTAAAACTTTTTTACATTTATTTTTGGATACAGATAAATCTCAGTATATCGGCATCATATATAATGGCAAACTAGTATAAGGCCAGGTCCTTTGTGTCAGAAACGGATGCATCGAATGTTGATGCCAACGGTTAAAATCGTTATCCAGTTTATACAGGTTAATTGCATTGGTTTTATCAGAATCACATTTGCTAACCTTTCGCTGCCGTTGTGGGTAGATTTGGCTCCCATCCTTTACTTAAGCTGATATAAAATATAAAGTAAATACGGGTCAAACCTTAAAACTTTTTTACATTTATTTTTGGATACAGATAAATCTCAGTATATCGGCATCATATATAATGGCAAACTAATATAAGGCCAGGTCCTTTGTGTCAGAAACGGATGCATCGAATGTTGATGCCAACGGTTAAAATCGTTATCCAAAATTTATCCAGGTTAATTCCACTGGCTTTATCAGAATCACATATGCTAACCTTTCGCTGCCGTTGTGGGTAGATTTGGCTCCCATCCTTTACTTAAGCTGATATAAAATATAAAGTAAATACGGGTAATAAAAATGAAGTGAAATAACTTCCACGAGAATGAGAATCCTTTTTTGTTTTGAAGCCAGCTTGTCTGGCGCAGAAAAACATGAACCCTTCATCATTTTCTTTTTCGTGCCGAGGTAAGGTGAGCATGAGGCATGAGAATGCAACCCTCTCCAAATCCAGAGATCATAAAAACTAATGAAAAAATTTATCTCTCTCGCTTTTCCTAGACAAACTGACTCCAAAACATCTCAAGAGGAAAGAAATTACGCCTGAGGGATTGTGGAATTCTTTGAGAAAGTGAAACATGTAAAAGAATTAGGAATTCATCATGAGAATTAAGAAAAGAGGAAAGGTTATGGATCATACAAGGTATTCGGCTTGATATTACTATATTCATGGTCAGCTTAAGGAATTTCATTGGTGTTCAGTAGTCCAGTTTGATTACTTTTATGAGAAATTCAATTGTGAATTAATCTGTCATTGATACATTGAGGATAAAAACAACCAATAGTTTTGTCATCCAACTTCATCTCTTGTTAGCACTGGGCAGTAAAGCTCAAATCTGCTCATTTCACTCGCATTTTAATAACGGATTTTCTGATTACAGAATGGCAACTTGCTTAAGATAAAGTTTTACTACAGTGCGTTATGCATTTATACTTTTCAAAAAATTTGGCTAAAAAAATTACCTTCAGACTTGGTACGCTTTCGTCATACAGGCCTGGATATATACAAGCCATCTGAACCACCGCGAGGATTTAGTCATCATTAGATCGGCAGCCGGAATTGAACTCGTGAATTAACTGCACAACCTGCAGTCCTCTCGTTCTTGCACCACTGTGCGCTGCATGCTTACTCATGGACTTGTTTTCATATTTAACCTTGTCTTAAGCTTTAGAACTTTGTCCCCGAGCAATCGGTAATTACTATATTTCAGTTGACAGTGGTTATTTTTTCGGTTTACTTGAAACAGCCAACGCCCAATTTTTGCACATTGGTTTCCAGATTGATCCAGTTTCGGGAGCCAACTCTTCAAAAAAAAAGTATAAAAGTAATTTCTGACTATGAAATCAAATGAAAATATATAGACCAGTACTCGTTATCCCATACTAAAATAAAAATTGAGTAGAATCTAAGTTAGGGTTTTGTCTTACTTGCCGTTATAGCTTAACCAACATCTCCGTTTAAAAGATTTTTTTCTTTCTTGCTTTGCTTTATCGTTGAAAGCCCTTTATAATCCTAGTATTGGGATACTTGAAGATAAGGTAGAGAAGAAATAGCCAGAAATAATTTCATAATTCTTTAAAAATTATCTCACCTCTTCATCGCATTACATCTATCAATTCGTTTCATGTTAACAAGCTTGTTCATGAGACAAGCAAAAAGTCAGTCAGAAAAAAACGGATCAATTTCTCCCAGAGAATACGAAATAAATTTTGAGATAACTAGGCAAAACTCATTGCATCATATTATGACACAAAAACGCATATCAAATCCATTTTTCTGGGATATGAAAATGTTAGCATTTTTCTGGAAAAAATTCTTTTCTTTTTCAACTTGAACCACCCGAACTTACTCGTACCCTTATGCAAACTACCATTTTAACCCTTCCACTTTTCTCACTCGTCAGATATATTTGTGATTTAAAAAAATATCTAGTCTCATTATCTAAACTAGACGCGTTGTCGTTTTCTTCAGCGGAAAAATCTCAGCGTTGCGTTCAATATTCGTCATAGTCATTTCCCAGTGGCATCCATTAGATTCTTAATCACAATTGCAAGGGCTCCTCATTACTGACATTTTCCCTTGGACCAAGCCAACCCCTCCAAATCTCAGCCTGCACAAAGCTCCCTTCAATTCTACGTGCAGTCGATGCGCAAAGCTCGAATGAATGATCAAATCAAACAAAAAATTCTCTTTACTTCATGAACCGTATTTGTTGAATTTAAATACGGATTGGAAAAATGATCATCAAATCATGAAAAAATAAAGACCGAAGACTTCAAACATAAAAATTAAGGAAATAAGAAAGCACGCGTTCTATATGTAGAATAAATACGGTGAGCATAGTTCTCATCGTCATCATTCTTCATGATCACCATCATATTTTCTATTCATTCATTTCCATTTGAAAGCTTTCGCCATCCCCATAAAACTCGATTTTATTTTTCTGCATTCTGCATCAGTCCTGTCTTCAGGACAAAAAAAAACTGGAATAGAAGGGAGTCGTAATGGAAGCCCTTGCTCCTATTTGTACATCCATTGGCGAATGAAAATAGGATCAGCGTGTCTAATTAGTCTTGTG
>JAHZMX010006658.1:0-14485 GCA_027743895.1 Seira musarum | reverse complement strand
AAGTTTTATTCCAAGGTTCTTTGTGCCATCTCCCACGTTCTCTGCATGCTCAGGCTTGCCACAACTCTCCGAACTTCAGTGAAGGGGATCAAGACAAACGATCCAATTTCATTTTTCTTAATGTTTTGTGAATGCTCCAGCTTCATTTTTAAGCTACTTATGTTCATCGGGTTGTGGAGGAAGGGGAAAGTATATCAGAGACTAATCACGTTTTTGAATAATCAACACATTTTGCCATATAATCCATTCAAGGTAAATATAAATGTTGCTGCATTTTTTAACTAGTGGTATTTTTTTAAAAATTATATTGCCATTGTCTTGTATTAGATGGAATCAATGACGTTCATAATTGCAATGTGTTCCACCTACACCCTCCTCAGTTTCCTTCGACTATGTTTTGGTTCAGGTATAGTTCATTTTGTCGACTGGTCCCCAGGCTGGATCTATCGTCGTTTCGTGGCTGAAGCTCGATACACATTTTTCCTCGATAACGCCAAAAACATGACGTCTGCTCCACCATTCGAGGAAATCACATTTTTCGATGGAGTGATTGCCCTGATTCAAATTCTCTCAGTACAAGCTCGTTTTAACGTTGGTTTCTACGTTGATCTCTGCATTTTGTTCCATGTGTGGACACTGTGGGCTCCGACCGTTGCATTTGCCAATTCCTTGTACTCCCAAAATCCAGTCGTGAACGGAAAAGTAGGACTTCCTTTTGATTTGGGCTCCTCAGTGAAGGTTGAGTTGGGCTCTGTGATACACCAGTTCACCGCACTCAAGAATTTGTCCATTCTGATTGGGCAAACAGTGGGGGATGTCATGTTGCCATATATTGGAGAGGCACTGTTCTACTACGCCATATATTTCGATTCTTTGTTGATGGAAGAAGATGTTGTCACTAGATTGGTTCTCATGTTCTTTTACATGTCTGCCATAAGCATACTAATGTTCGGGGCGGAAATTGTTCGAAAGGTAGTAATGTCCAAAATGTCTCTTTCTTAAATGAATTTCAATGTGAAGAGTACCTAAAAATGGTAATAATGCAAAGGTTTAATAATGGCAGTTGCGTTGGCTGAAATATTGGCTGAATGATAGCGACCGCTTAGCCCTGATTGATCAAAACCAATTCGCAATGATGCTTGATGACTTGGCTCATAACCACGTTGGGATCACAGCTTCAGGAATCTTCACAATTAATTATAGTTTTGTTGGGACCGTAAGTGAATTTTAAATACACAAGTAACTAATTATAACATCCAATTTTCAACCTCTTTAAGTGCTTATGCACTTTATTTTATGAATAGGTTGTGAGTATTCTCATTACCTACTTCATCATTCGCCTTCAGACGACACCAGGATAATGAGGAAAGAATTGCACTTCAATTTATACATTTCAGTACATACTTTGTAAATGCTCGTAGCATCAGTACTGTGCAAAGTTAAGGAATAATACTTAAGAATTTTTTATTCATTAAAATATAATTTTTTGAATACTTAAAAAAAGAAGTTTCATATTTGTGCTCAAGCTCGTTTACTTCCACCACGAGCAATACTACGCCTCTTTCTCCTCCGCTCTTTATCTATCTTTTTTAATACTTTCATCAGACCGTCACCACCTTTACCACCAACCTTGTTTTTCGCATTATATTGTCTCGCGAATTCGTCCACTCGTTCTCGAATTGCAACGGTATTATCGCTCACAAATGTGTAGAATGAAGGTTTCAGCTTTTCTCCTTTGTTGTAGGGCCCCATCCCATGAATTATGAATTGGATCAAGCTCATAACCCTAAACTTATCACCATTTGTGAGCCTCTTATCCAAATCACACTTATCAGGACATTCTTCATGCAAGGCCAACGTGTCTTGATGGAGCTTTGTCATCACCGTTCTTAAAGTTTTCAGAAGGTTTCTTGTCAGCCTAACATTGTGGGCAGGCATAACTTTGCGACCCCTCATAATGTAATACAGGGTCAATTCGGTGAGGAAACTCACACTTCTTGTAATGACGCAGTTGGGCTCTTCAATGTAGCCCTTTGTGGGAGAACCCTTTGACCTTAAGGTGTGGTAGATTTTTGAGAATGCAGTGAACTCGAAGGCTATGCTGAGCTTTCGGATTTCTGAGGGAAGGAGACGGGCTTCGTTTCTGCAGATATAGTTTATAAAAAAGCATGTATAGAGTACATGACTAGCTCTGCAGATGAAATTTAAGGTGATGAATGAACTTACACTCGATGATTGGTCTTTGATAAATCAAAGTACTCTTCAGTTTCAGATAAAGCGATATAATCCTCATTGAATAAATCCGTGATCTGATCCTTTGCTTGGTGCATGCAATCAATTCGCAGGACTTTCATGAAATATTCCAACAATTTGTTAGGATTTTTGGACTGATGCAGTTCTAGTGGAGGTGGACTTTCCTGTTTACAGTTCCCCAATCCATAAAAGATAACACCTTCATCGGACAATGTTTTGTTATCTGTAAGGGGTGACCTGAACTGAGTTTTCCAACCCGGAATATTCTTTGCTGTTTTTCTTTCTAGGGCAGGGGTAGCGTCTCGTTTCTTCCTTCTTGTCTGACCACCGGCGGAATCCACCTCTCCTGAATCGTTTATATTTGCTTCTTTCTTCTCTTGCATGATTTGTTTTGTCTTCAACTTCACCTTCCCGTTCAAATCGGTGGCACCCATTCCATCAAGCGCGGCTCCTGGAGGAGTACTTTTCTTCTCGTTGATTTTCTTCAGAAGCTTGCTTGCCAAAGGTGGGTATGACATTGCACTTCCAACATTCGATGTCAATTGTATACCCAAATCTACACCATTCATGGGTTGTTCCTCTGTCGCTTGGGATAAAGTCAGCTCATCAACTTCAATCAATTCGCAGCTAAATTTATCGCCCCATTCGTCAAACTTTGCTGTCTTCAACATTTCTGGAATCTTTACATCTGTTCCCAACTTTTTCAGATCCACATTACCCGAATTGAGGACGAATGGTTGTAACTGCTCAATTTTTATGTTGAACGTTTGGGCGTAGGCTGGAAGGAGACCTTCAGTCTTTGTCACATAGAGCTGCGTTTTCCCCTCGGACAATTTTTGGATCCACTCTGGTTTCGGTGCTGCAGGGACCAAATCATCGAGGAAGGCGTCACCACTTTTTGGCGTCAGGACTTTTGACTCTTTGTCTCCATTTTTAAAATACTTGCAGTCGTATTTTGTCAAAAGCCACATCCTGAAATCCATCATATTTGCAATATTTGTCATGCTTCCAAGGCTGACACGTTCTCCAGGTTTCCACCCGGGAGCTCCTTCCTTCGACAAGGGCCACTCCCAGTTGATGAGAGAGAACTTTTCCAGGAGTTTCTTAGAAACGATGGGTGCACTTTTCACCACAGGCTCTAATGTTCCCACACCTAGTGATTTCAGGCTTGGCAGAAGCCTCCCTGATGATAGGATCGAGGATGATCACATTCCCCCATGGGTTTACGTCTCCATCCCGATTGGCTTTGTAATGCAAGAATCTCTGGAAAATTGGGTTATTTGGGTTATCCAAATCTGCAGGGCCATTGACAACCACGCCTTTAAAGCCACCTCCAATGTTGATTAATCTGTATTTTGCGGGTCCCCTAGTTGGGGTGATGCGAGCTTCATCGAATGTTCCATCCTCTTTCTTTGGAATTATTGTGTCAGCCAATTCCCATCCGGGAATAATTTCAACCTTTTCATTCTTTTCCAAATTGGCTGGATCTTTAAACGTACATCTGAAATATTCTTTTGTTTGTTTTTCTCCCTTCCCTTGAGTGTCCATTAATGACGTATAGAACTTCCCTGCCGTTCCAGCAGGAGCGGATCCACCGTCCTTCGGAACAAATGCGGGTTCGCTTCCGGCTTCAAGTTTAGCTGGAAAGAAGTATCCCTCCACGGGCTTGGCACCATTGTCGTCAGGAGTAAATGTGCCAAGTGCACCAACTTCAGGAATGAATAAAGGTCCCGGCGACTCTGGATCGTAATAATAATAACCGTATTGGTAAACATGAGGAAGGAACTGGAGGGATGCATCTTTGTAGTCTTCGGAGTTGCTATCATGCCACGGTCCAAAGTAATAATTCTTCATTCTTTCTGGAGGCGGCTGTGTTTTGGTAATGACACCTGGTACTGAGCTTTCTTTAGGATCGGATTTTGACTTTTCTTTTTTTGCAGCCTCACTTTCTCCTTTATTGACCATCTCAAGGAAATTTGGCGGCACCCAAATATCGTCTCCCTTTTCGTAAAAGTATTCTGTTTGTTTCTGCTTTGGTCCAAATTTAATCTCTCCATTATCGTTTCCAGCGTCCAATGTCACGGTAGCAGAAAGAGCATCATCTTCAGGGTAATCCGTGGGTACAAACAGGCATTTCACCTCTCCTTCCAGTGGCGTGTGGTCGGGGTGCTTGCTTGTAACTTTAAACTTCCAAGGCGCATTTGTCTTTCCAGCTGTTAATGTGCCCGAAAACGGTTTGCCTTTGCTCTTGTCCTTATCACTCGGGATAAATAATCCCTCGACTTCGAAATCTTTCGGAAAAAATGCTTCCGTTCTTTGAGATTGGATTCGAACTCCAAAGTGGTCCCTTACCTTACCCTTGTGTGCGGCAGTGGCTTGTCCATTTCCTTCTTTCTTATTGTCTGGAGGAGGTATTGCGGGTGGCACGTAGTTCCACTCCTCCTTTGAGAGGAAAGATGCCCAAATTGCCTTCATTCCAGAATGTCCCTTCACGTAAACGAATTCCACTGCCAGCCTGTCCATCACAAAATTGTAGACACCTAGCTCTGTCCTTGACTTACTAAGACGACCCCCAATGGCCATTGCTAGGTTTCCCGCATCAGGGAAGAATGCACCTCTGACCTCTTTAACGTTTGAGAATTCCGTTTTATCCTCCAATACAAATCGTCCATGACCTGCTATGCTGTCAGGGATGAACATGCCATGTGGAGTATCTTGAATCTCAGGGTAGTTTGGATCATCCGGCACAAAGAATCCAGTAAGTATGTCCCTAAATCAGAAGTAATATAGACACTTGTGTTTCCAAAAGTGCTACCTTAGTTTTTCGTAATTATTTGTTTTTACCCCTCTGCGATGAAAACATGTGGAGATTCTCGAATTCCATGAAATAGGAAACCATAGATTAGTGGAGTTTTCTTTTGGTTCGTGGTGGGCCTCAAGGAAAATTTTGTTTTCACTTCTGCAGGCATCCAAAACTTATCTTCGGTGTCTGGATGATCGACATGAACTACAGCGAACTTTGCAGGACTGTCTGGAATGAATTGCCCATGCTTCCCCATTTTCCCACGTACTCCATGGTTTGCATCTCTATGGGGTTGTTTGTATGATTCTGGGGTCATGACGCCATATTGACCAACGTATTCCTCCAATGCACTGGGATCGTCGGGGTAAAAAAGGTCGAAAGCGCCGGGTTCAACACCAGGCAAATGATAACCTAAATAATTTCAAATGTTTTTACTATTACACATCGACACATATCAAATACTTAAACAGAGAGACGAAGTCGACTTTAGTTCAAGCATGTGCGTTTTGATTGAGAATTGATTTTTATGCTCCAAATCAGCAATCGTAAATAATTAGTATATTTATTGACATGAAGGAACATGTTGAAATCTAAAATAGAGATTTGGTAACCTGTGATTGGAGCTTTGTTTGTGTCGGTGGGCTTGAATATGGATTTAACGTACGCCGAATCCGGATAAAAAAAGTCCTTGTCCTCGGAAGCCCCGGGAAAAGTGAAACCATAAACTGTTAATGCATTAGAGGGCTCTCCTTCACCATTCATCATAGCTTGCCAGTTCTGTAATTCATTTCCAGTCGCCGGACCTGCTCCAGCTCCTCTGAACCGCCCGCTGTTGACCTGTGAGCCAATCAAATCTGCGCCGAGTCGGATACCCAATGCACCCGCTTTGTACTTCATCAACTCTCCGCACCACACCAGTTTTGTCCCGGTTGCTGCCAGGGTGGCAAACTCACGAGGAATGCCCATGTCGACGAGGACGTCAGCAATCCCATCAATGAGCCCATTTCCAAGGATGTCAACAGCACTCAGCAGTGCCTCGCCGGCGGTGATCACAGCATCCGCCAAACCGTAAACGCTGCCAATGATGGGTCCAATACCCATCGCTTGTACAAGACCTCCCAAACCCATTGATTCCACAACGTTGGGAAGTTGTTTGATGATGTTTTGCCCCAATCCTTTTGCGAGGACAGGAAGATTTTGACCGATGGAGAGAGCTGCAGCAGCAACAGCGTTAATTGGGTCTAGCGCAGAGGCGATTGGACCTAGAATGCTTGTCGCCATGCTTAAAGGACCAGCTCTTCCTGCTACAGCATCATTTCCCTTGAGGATGTTGGAGAGAACTCCACCAACTGAGCCGGATACACCAGCGTCTCCGGACAACGAAAAGAAATTTAGAATGCTCTAGAAATAAAAACAATAATCTATTATGAGGAACAAAACTATGAAAGTTTATGGATTAAGAATTTTTATCCTCATACCCCAGCCATTCCATCCGCCAACAGTGTGACTTTCTTGGTTACAACGTCAAGTAGATTTCCTTCCAAAAGCGAATTAATGGAACCACCTGTACCAAGTCCCCCGGCAAGTAAAGTTCCAAGCACAGATGATGCTCCCAAGTCGCCCTCAGTAATACCCGCAATGACACCAGCAATGCTGGGTAATTCAACGTCACCCAGACCACCTCCAACGAGTGTATCAAGGGTTGCACCAATGGCCGTAGCCACTGGGCCACTAATGACCTCACCAGCTGAACCAACCAATCCACTAGAAAGACTGGTCAGCACTCCACCTTTTTTCCCGTTTAACACTTTCCCCACATCTAACCCTTTTTCGTTCTTTGCTTTGGTGCTTGCACCAGCACCCGCTTTTGCTTTTCCTCCTTTTCCTGCATCACCGCCATCTTGTGACTTGCCCACATTCCTTTTTCTTCTAGCTTCGCCACCGGCCTAAAATATTATTTAAAACAATCAAATAGAAAAATTGCTTTAGTCTTCTTCTACTAGTTCTATCTCACTTCTGCTCCCGCTTCTGCTCCGGCTTCTGCTCCCGCCTCTCCTTCCCCACCTCCTTCACCTTCTGCTTCCCCTCCACCTCCAGCTTCCGATAATTTACGACCAGCAGCATTTACACCCACGCCAGCAGAAGCTGTTTTTAATTTCATCAGTCGGAAATTAAATTGGTTTCAATGTCAATAAATGTTTCGATTTAATTGGCAGAAAGAGATAACAAACCTGATACAGATGCTAGAGCATTACCATCTCCCCCAAACAATCCAACTAGTGCAGCCACGGGAAGTCCAGCCTTGAACAATCCTCCAAGTTGAGCCATTCCATCAATTCCGACCTTAGCTTGCAACTGAGCGACTCCATCGGCGCCAACCATTCCACAAAGATTGGCCAGACCGTCAGCGCCCATCACTCCAGTTACATTCGCCAACCCCTCTTCACCTAATGATGTTTCCAATTGAGCATAAACATCGGCACCTAAAATACCTGACAATGATCCGAGCAAATCCGCGCCCACTCCGACAGAAGCACCAACGTTAAGGACGCTGCCCACTCCGTCGCCACCAAGAAGACCCCCTACTGAGGCTCCAACCCCTAATCCGGCTCCGACACCCCCCTCTCCATCTCCTCCAAGAAGACCCCCAAGTCCTAGTGAGGCTCCAACTCCTAATCCGGCTGAGACACCGTCCTCTCCAGCTGCTCCAACTAAAAATAAATAAGGATTATGACATAAATTGTTAAATGACCACACTGATCCACCTGCATATAAAATTCCAACAAGAGCGTACCCGAAGCTCCCAAATTCAGTCCTGCGCTCAATAACGCTCCTGCGTCGGCTCCTTCACCGTCACCTATTAGTATTTTATACAAATGTGGTTATAAAATACTAATAGTCTATGCAATTAAAACTTACCACCTAATAAAGCGCCCAAATTCAAGTTTGCACCGATTCCCAATCCAGCTCCTTTCCAATAAAAACATATGCGAATTTCATGAATTACTAAATGGATAGTATCGTTAGATTTTCTAAAATGTAACTACACATACCCACGCCATCGCCTAATAAACCGCCCAAATTCAAGTTTGCACCAATACCCAATCCAGCTCCTTTCCAGTGAAAACAGATATGAATTTCATGAATTACTAAATGGATAGTATCGTCAGAGTTTCTAAAATGTAACTTCACATACCCACTCCATCGCCTAATAAACCTCCCAGGTTTGCGGTTATTCCCAAACCAGCTTCTGCTCAAGTAACACATGCACATATTTTATTATTGTCAAAGTTTAAGGAATTTCGAAATAATGTAACTTGCCATACCCAGTCCTCCTTCGCCGCCTAATAGGCCCCCCAATCCTTCGCCCAGCCCATTTAGTAGACCCAACGGACCTGCTTCTCCTCCTAGACCAAGTCCTGCTCCAAGACTGACATCTTCAAAAAGAAAATTGCTTAGATATCGTTATTTATATTTAATATATAAAAAAAGATAGAATCGATTCCAACCTGCGAGTCCCCCGAGGACACCGTCAACACCCAAGTCAGCAAACAATGAAAGTGGATCTCCGTCGCCCAAGAGGCCCCCAGAAAGTGTATTGAGAACTCCGCCTTCAAATACAAGAATAGGAATTGAATACTGTGAAATCAATTTTACATTATGATATATAACTTATAACGGTTTACCTGTTAAATCCCCAGCCAATCCTGATCTCGCGATATAATTAAAACATTTTTAGCAACTTATGAATATATTTAAATAAAGTATCCCCTTTGATTACTTAAAAATATGAAATTATTAACCTGCAGCAGCATCGACTATTCCACCGGCAGTGCCTATGTAATAATTTGTAAAAAGAGGTTTTTTGTTTTTCCTCTAATGTGTATTTGTCTCGCTTTTATACTCAATTATTAATTAATTATATATACCAAGAACAGCGGCGCCAGCACCAACGACACCTGCGGCAGCGGCTCCAACCCCTGCTGCGGCGACTCCTGCTGCTCCTGCGGCAAGCCCAGCCGCTCCGCTCTAAATACCACATAAAATTTTCGTGAGCGCGGGTTTCATTTTCTTTCCTAAGGTATCTAAAAACTCACCACTACTCCTCCAGCAACGTTAGCCGCTCCTTTCTAGATAAAAAAATTCATATGAGGATCATTTTATAGGAATTACTTCCTAAAAGCACATAAAAAGAAACTTTACCAGCAGACCACCAGCAAGTCCACCGAGACCTCCACCTTCTAAAAATAGAAACTTTTTTCCTTAATCTTACTCATTTGACTGGATAGCAATCGAATCATTTGATTTTTAAAAAACGTCTTACTTTTCCCTCCCAAAATTGATTTGAAGAGATTTGACCCTTTATTTAACTTATTCATCCCCCGTCCACTTTTTCCTGCGCTTGCACCACCTTCTGCGGCAACCTCTCCTCCACCTTCAGCATCCATGCTCCTTCCAGCCGGTTTTGTCTTCGGAACGATCTTTCGCTTTACTCTTTTGTTCTCATCGGATTTCGCAACTTGAGCATTTGATTTCCCCTTGTGCAAATGAGCATGACTTGGGTGCTTTTTGGGTTTTTTAGGTTGGTTTGGGACAGGCTGATAGATATCCAAATCCAAGTATAAATCGTTATACTCACTGGCATCGTATCCGGGCTCCGACTTGATTGGAGTTAACGGACCTGAGCGTGGAGGTGGGAACGTTTGATTTGTGGTTTTGTTCATGAGTGCAACGTCCCTCTTCTTCCTCTTTGGTTTCTTCGTCTGGGGATTGTTTTTTTCTTTGTCGAGTTCCTCACTCGCTGTCATCATCATGTCCTAAAAAAGGGCATTGTCATTTTAGTCTTGCCTGAATTTTTTGATGGAGTATTTAAATATTCCCAACTGACCTGTAAGCTTTCACACGTAAAGAGCAAAGTATAATCACATGTATCCCACCCTGCATAAAAACTCCCCATCTTTGGTCTCGTTTCCCAAACGTCCCACTCCACCACACTCTTTACGCCTGCGACATCAAATGTTTTTGCTTCATCACTCGTCAAGTTCGGGAGAAAGTTGGTGACGTAAACGAAAGACGCGAAATAAGGGACCTTCTCGCTTCCGGGAGTTCCTACAATCACTCCATTTGGCGATCTCCTGAGCAGGACAAACTGCCTCTTCTTACTACCACGAGGAGTGGGTATTGCCCATTTATTCTCCACCGAGCTGAGTGCAATAGCTTCTTTCCCATTGTCTGAATTTGGCTTGCGGAAGATTATGTCTTGTCCAGGTTTCTTTTTTGGATCTGTGTAGACCGAGTGAGAGTCGCCTTGGACCATGATTGGATCATAAAGGAACTTTCTCGAGTCCAGGTTCACTGCTTGCTCTTCAATGATTCTGATTATTTGAGCTTCGCGTTTACTGATATCTAAGGAACCCTGGACGAGAGAAAAAAGCCAAAAGGTCGTAAGGACCAATAATGGGAACTTTTTAAGCCAGCACTTCCAATCCATCTTTTAAAAATATTTTTTTAAGACTGATCTTTGAGTAGGTAAAAATGGAATCTGAAAACTAGGACCAACTGATTTTCCTTTCTAGAACTTTTTAAGCGCATCAACTTCGCTTATGTATTTTTTGTTCATTAAAATAACCTGCTGACGTCAATAATGTTTTCAATAAATCAACGTCTATTCGTTTTTATGTATTTGGGAAGTACAAAGCGATTCATTTTATGGACTTAATTGCCGAAATCATTTCATTTTTTATTACAGCCAAGTCATTATCGGTGTCTCTGACATCAATAACGATGATTAAACATGAACACGTTCAAACTTACATACATATTAACCTTCGCAAATTAATGATCTATTCTTTCCATCCCTAAAAACAAATTAAATCACCTCGTGTGATCAGGTACATGCTTTCGAACTATAGTGGCCTTGTTTTGTGCCTCAATTTTGAGCGTCTAATAAACCCAAGCTCAAAAATTCATACTCATACATCCTTTCTACTCATGTCTACTCCCTTCCTGGAATTTCCAATTTCCCACTGAAGATAATACATTGAACTTGACATGAAGACTTATACTGGACATGAAAAATGGGAGAAAATTCGTCTATCCAACTTGAAAGGTGTCGTTTTTCCCTAATTAAAATCGAAGTGAAAAACATTCTTTACCTAACATCAATGTCTGAATGGAATTGATCTTGGCTATATGTAGGTATTCAGCTCCGGCGGAATGAATTGGATGCAATAAGATAATATAACTGATTTTATGTTCTACGAGTTCAACTTGAAGAGCTTGGCAGGCATGAGTTGTCAGAAATGACTTTGAGTAGGGTCGCTTTCACTTTCCATTTCATCCCTATCACTCCGTCTCCTTGTCCCCGGCCATGGAAAGCTAACCTAACAGCACAAAGTAATGCAATGCAGATAGTTTTTTTTGGTGCCGTGTCATGCAAAAAAATCTTTCCATTTCATCCCTATCACTCCGTCTCCTTGTCCCCGGCCATGGAAAGCTAACCTAACAGCACAAAGTAATGCAATGCAGATAGTTTTTTTTGGTGTCGTGTCATGCAAAAAAAGGATCGATAAAATGCTGCTCTCATCTGTAACGCAAAATTTTGTAGACCAAATGCAATTGCAAAGGCAATGGCACAACTATTCGTTTTTTCAGGCAATAAAATATAGTAGTTTGCCTATGCTTAGTTCTATGCGATCTGGACTTTTCTTTCATGTGACTCTTGCAACTTGCAATAAATCAATCTGGATTTCTAAGAAGAAAAGATTGATAAAATTAGCTATTTGGCGACAATTACAAACTAATGCCTAAAATGGCCAAGAATTCTAGAGATGTGACAACTTCGAACAGAGAAAAATTGAATGATAAACTAATTCCAACTACACAATCGACGAATTTACGTACTCGCATAATCAGTTTATCAAGATCAAGTGTCAGTGACCGTAGTAAAATCGTTTGAAAAAGAAACACGATATTTAATTTAATTAAATTGTAGCTGAAATGGAAGCTTCATCATCAAGCTCGATGAATCAATCACATTCCCCTTCGGCAAGTACAGCATCGGCTACTGAAGAGAGTTCTAGCGCAAATGTGGTTGAAGCTTGTAGTTGGGACTTGACTGGGGGAGCTGCGACTAACGTCTTTGGAAAAATTCTTTTAAGTAAGCTTGGCACATTGGCACTGTCATAATCACTCCCCTTTCTATTCAATTCCAAACTTCAAGAGTCTTATTTCCAATATAGTGAACAAAGTGCAGGAAAAGTAAAGATTTATAAAAATTCAATTTTACGTTATAGGATCAACAAGCGCATCATCTAATGCCACACCTGAGGCTATAGATCATGTTGGTATTATCGCATTCAACAGACTCTACGAATACGGTCATCATGGGGTCAAAAAGAGCAATGTAAATTCTTTTTTCTTCTTCCAGTAACTAATCATGGCCGTGCTTGTTCATTTATTAGCTGTAGTATTTTTTATTTACTTAGTTCTTTCTAATTCTGTTGCAAACTTAATATTTCATGTCATGCTCTCTAGCATGTCGCTTTGTATATTAAACAGATTCCCAGAAGTGGCGAGGATCCCAATCCGCAGTATCCGGGCTGTAAACTGAGAAAACGAGAGTATCTGGGAAAAACATCACGAACAAAAGGGGAGTTCATTGAGTGGATTGTGAACGTCAAATATGGGGAATATAAGTAATTGTTAAAACGATTTTTTAAATAACGTGAATGAGTTAAATTTTTGAAGAGAAAATTTGTCTTATCATAGGGGATCTAACTATGATATGATCCACCACAATTGTTTGGATTTTGCGAGGGCAGCTTGCCTCTTCCTCTGTGTTCCTCCTAATCCAAATTGGGAGAAGATTAGCAACTGGGCTAAAAACAAGTATGATTTTAAATCAAATTTGGTTACTGAATGGTATGCATTGATCATGATGAAGATGTAAGTGTTTCTGGACTAGCCAAAAGATTGCTGGCCTCTTCTCCCGGTCCACAAGCCCTAACTGTCCCCAAAACAGACGAAGCAGGTCCCTTCAACAAAACGGGCGATCATTGACAATACCT
Organism: Seira musarum; assembly: GCA_027743895.1. Taxonomy (NCBI): domain Eukaryota; kingdom Metazoa; phylum Arthropoda; class Collembola; order Entomobryomorpha; family Entomobryidae; genus Seira; species Seira musarum. Next base: position 1,360 of record JAHZMX010006658.1, on the reverse strand, counting down.
GAGGATGGAATTTGCTCTGGTGGCACCCATAACGAAAACGGCGAACCGAATGCTGAAGAAGATAGATACAGAAATGACAATGCCCCATTGTATGCGGAAGTAGTTAGTACTCCAAGAAGGAACAGGAGATTATCTATAAATCCACCAATTTCGTATTCGGGAAGGAGTCAGAGTCGATTTTCTTTCAGATCGAGGTCTGCGTCGATGTAAATCCACCAATTTCGTATTCGGGAAGGAGTCAAAGTCGATTTTCTTTCAGATCGAGGTCTGCGTCGATGGAAACCCGTAAGTGTAACCAACACTGACTGGCTGAATTAATTGTAAAAAAAAAACTTCTACTGACCAAAAGTTATTGCAGCAAAATTGTTTGCATTTTCAATGTTACAGTTCCACCCACTTATGAAGAAGCTTTGCGTATGTCTTCATCATCATCATCATCATCAATGCCTCGAAGAGATTCCATCGTGTCAGCCGCTCCAAGTTACGATTCGTACATGAAAGTAAGTCGACCGTCAACTCGAAACACGAACAATAATGGGAATTGCGAATAAAAGAGATGAGGCTACATACACAGATAATTATACGCTCTACTGATGCTGCTATATTCACAAAAACTGGCTACCTTACGTTTATCTTTCGTGAATTGGTCACTGGCCACGTTGTAAAACAAAAACTAGCTTCAGATCAAAGTTGTTAAAATTTGCGGATAGTTTACTGGAAGAACTTGCGAAATATATGTAATCAATTAAGCTTACCAACGATGAGCCAAGTCAAGCTACGCTAGCTGCGGGCTTCCCCCCAAAAATAAGCAATAATGTTGCAGCTAAAGCTGAATGAAACTCAAAAATTAAACCTTGAAATGAATAACGTGCTTTCGCCAAGTTACTTAAATTTTTTATTGAAAAATGGACTCAATAACTTTAAAGGTATAAGCATGAATTTTGTTAGGTCTACACTTCAAATTAGGAGTGTTTTATTGTCGTTGTTTCGTTTGTAATGTTAAAAAAATTAATTAACTCCTAAAATAAAATAGATATCCTAAAATTAATCTTACAGTTTATCTTCCAATTAGCTCTACTAAATATTTATTAAAGTAAATCTCTAATAACCTCTTGTGAGAAGTAAGTACCTTCAATGCAATTAAAGTGACTCCTTTGTAATCTACCTCTGACCTTAATTCCTAAGGATAAGTTTCAGAATTCAAAAGTTAAACGTGTTTGGAATGCAAATTTAAGAACATGAAAGACAAGAAAAATAAATGCCATGTTACTACTTTAGCCCATTCAATCAACTACTTCCGTTTCTTTTTCTTTCCAACCTGCTCAAAACTTTTAAGAGCCAAATCAATCCAATTCCTAAA
>JAHZMX010006657.1:0-21016 GCA_027743895.1 Seira musarum | reverse complement strand
AGAATTTAAAGAAACGTACCAATCCAGTGCGACAGGCAGTCGTAAAATTCAAAAAGGGATTCTTAAATTGAAAACTGCACATATAACCATGTCTTTATGAATAAACTCGCTGATCTTCTACACGTCACATAATATTAAAATATTAAGATTCATATATCGTGAGGAAAGAGGGAAACTGAAAATTTCCTTAAGCAATGTACAGTTTACAAACATAAAATGTCTACTTAAACTTAAAAAATTTATTACAGCAATGCAAATAGCTTGAGAATATCATTAATCATTAAGGAAGTCTAAGAACTGGGAGCTTGAATCAAATTTATGGCCTCCGACTCAAAATCAATTTTTGACAAGTCATTGTTCGAAAAGACTAGAGTAAGCCAAGATTAACAATATTACATTCTGAGATATCTGAAATGAATGACAAATTTTTGTAGCAATTTAACCAGCCAATCAAGACTTGCATTTACACTTAAGACTACACAAAAAATCCATTAGGATGTCATCAAACTGTAAAAGACTAAACAAAAGCAACCATATTTCAAATATGATATTGGTTTTTAACAAGACGTTATCCACAATAAGCAAACAAATTGGCAACAAGGAGAAGATGTGGTTTACATGCTCTCAATCTGGGGATTTGTCGAGGTCTTGTAAAAACTACTACTCACGCATGAAAGAAGCCACACAAAGACACAATTTTGCTCATGAACGCGACAGGAGAAAGTGGCAGAGAGCTTTGTTAAAAGAAGACTGTGTCGTGTCTGTCAACACAAAGAGTGTTAATTGTTGCTTTGTTGATGCATAAACTGCAGTATTTTGTAGTATAGGCAAGCAATATGTTCCCATTTGAGTCCTTTATTGACTCTAATGACGCAATAATAAAGGTCTGATTCATACAACAAATTCTTTTACAAACAGGAGGACACTGCTTCTTCAGCAAGCTACGTGTGACTCTAAAGTGACAACTTCACAGCCCATAAAATAACCACAATAACCACCACCGGAAGTTTAATTATAATTACGTTATTTATGTGATAAGAACCCTTTCTAAAAACAAAACCAAGCCTTTCTTACCTAAAGGAACATAAAAAGTATTGAAATAGACGAATGACAGAATGATTGAAATTTGGTTCTTCCTGGTTGCATCTCTAAGTCTAGTCAGATCTACTTTTCGAAAATGACTGGTAGCTTATGGTTGAAATATTGTTAATTATAAAACTTTTCAGAAGAACATTTTCAACTTATTTGGTCCAGATGTGAACAGCACTAGAAGACACATCCTTTTATCGTCGCAGTAACGTTTGCGTGTGAAACACTTTGGTAATTATATGACTTCCAGCATTAAAGCATACCGTACCGATAGTTTAGAAGATTCACCATCCTTAGAAATATGTGCAAAGAAATTGTATTGGTGCATTTATAATTTCTTTAAAATAAAAGCGGGTACGCTTATCATAATACAAAATCTTAAATGAAAAAATCTCATCTACCTTATTCAGCTCAAAAATGTCGGCAGGGACAAGGGATAAGAGGGAAATGTTATTCTAGGCAGACCAATTTGAACGCATCAACAAATTCATTGATTGGGAACGAGACACACACAATGAATCAAGAGCATTTAATCAAATAACAAACACATAGATTTCAGTTTTCCACCACTTATTTTATTTATTTTCAACCATTTTCAACCCAGATTTCTCTGGAGGATTCCATAATTTTCACAAAAATGTATTTAACATGAATTTGTACGATAATTAGATGAAAAGAGCCCATTTTTTAGGTTTTGAAACATGAGTATATTTTATTCCCTAAAAGTTCATATGTATGCACTCTTTGTTTTACATTTCCTCGGCAGTCCGATGATCAAGCAATGGTTTATAATAGAAACTGATTTATCATAAGCATATAAAACGAGCGAGAGAAAATTCGGTTTACTATTCTTTCTCAGATTCTTCAATAAAAAATCGTTTCTTTTCTAGAGATGGTTTCTTCTTCTTGTTTAACCTTTTTTATTTTGATATGTTATGTAAACAAACATTTCAACAAAACACAACATTCATTCGTACAACTTGGGGTTCACTGAAAAATACAAGATTCAGTTCTAGAAATGTTTCACCAACACATCATCGCACAATTTTTTTACTATTATCATTTCACGAAAAATTCTTTCCTCTTGCTCTGTTATTATTATTATTATTATTGAAGAAAGTCTGCTTCTTTTTCGTTTTAGATAGGCAAGCAACGGTTGTGCCAGCTTCTTCCAACCACGTTTTCATGACCCAGTGTGATTAATGGTGTGGTAATATGAGGAACAATGCCGAATTCATAAAAATGGTCTTCACGCGTAGAAAAACCATTTCCCGAAAAAAAGTTCCAATTTCATTAACAGGATTTCATCTGTGTGGGAAACCCTTCAAATAGCAAATCTTTTGCTTGTTGAACATAGACGGCACAGATCCCGACACAAGAAGCGACAGAAAAAAGGCTAATGGGGTTGCAAAAAAACGCACCAAGTTTTGGATCACATCGAATTTCGTCCAGAACATTCGTTTTATTACGTGCCAACTTGCCTGAAACTCGTTACATGTACGTCGTAATGTGGCATGCGACAGAAAAAAGGCTAACGGGTTGCAAAAAACGCACCAAGTTTTGGATCACATCGAATTTCGTCCAGAACATTCGTTTTATTACGTGCCAACTTGCCTGAAACTCGTTACATGTACGTCGTAGTGTGGCATCAACCGGGATCTTATTCGACATACATGGTTTTGCTCGAGATCAAATATGAAAAAGTGTCCAAAATAAACTTGAAGGAAGTGAACGATGTAAACATAAAACAATGCGGCCAAAATTGACAAACTGACACTGAAAAACTGGAAGTACATTATAATGTTTATAATTCTTGGGCCAGGTGTTTACAGGTTATCTCATATAATCTTTACACGTAAATCTATCAAATTGTAAACCGAATCTTGCAAAAAGATGTTCTGTCATCTTTTAAAAGCGTCACGTAAGTTAAAGGTTACGAAATTGTTAAAAAGAAAGTCAAATGAAAAAGAAAGATAAAATTGCTTTTATGGAGGGCAATATGTCACTGCGAATATCTTTCCCTGTAATAATCCCGTTCTTGTTCATTTCATGCCTTTTTGCTGCTTGTCCAATTTAATAAGATTTGAAGTACCACATATAACCCTCATTTTCTTGGAAGACCTTTGTTCGGCTTCATTCTTACTAGGATTCTTTCTCAGAAAAGTGCGAAAGTAAGGACCATGAGACATAAGTGAAGTAAAGACACGATATTCAATTATATACCTAGTGAGCATTTCGAACTGTAAAAATAGTGATGTTGGGTTGACGAGAGAGAAAGTAATCTCCAGCAAAAGTCTTTTCGCTTCGGCAAATTCGCAATGCTTAGATAACTCTTATGGCTGCATTCGAGAAAAAGGTTTTTATACCAAGTAGTTTGTCTCTTTTGATGGTTCGTGTTGAAGTAAAAAAGTTGACATGCAGGTTCCATTATCTGTAGTTCAATAAAATCCTGGAAATTAAATGCTTCCTGAGCACAAAATCAATTCAACCTCTTAAGAACGTTCTTAGTTCTTTGCCTAATTTTGTCGTGATTCACAAGTAACTTAATGGCAGAGTGTTTAAAAAACATTAAAGAAATAATATAGTCACACGCAGTATTGCAGAATTTTACTCTTTTGATTTATGATTTTTGCTAACACATCAGGCGTCAAAAATAAAGTTGTATCCTGAAATCAGGTACGATTTATGGTGCCATGTATCACACATTCTTGTGGCCATTTGCCTGTTAAAACGAATGTTTTGCAAGCATTATGGAGAGAATTTTTCTTTACTAAATTGCAAAATTATGGACGCTAATAAATAGCTACCACTACTTTGAAAACTTAAAACGTGAAATAATGATACCTAAAATCGCGTTTCAATGAGGCTTCAGCATTAGCGCTAAATTTCATATCTAACGTAACATCAAAAAAGTATCTGATCATACAATACGATATCATTAACGGATTTTGTGATTCTAATGTCGTTCCACTAATAACATTCATTCATCTTGCTGGTTTATTACTTTATGTCACTAATTTTCATCACGTTTGTGTCAGTTTTCAACTTTTCAAACATGCATCATCAACTTATGCTGCTGTCCTAGTCCCAACTTTCGACAAATCCTACAGGTGCTTTTGCATCATTCTCATTTCTCATAAAAAAACTCTATTGCGCACTCAAAGCTTAATCGTTTTAATTTTTCATTTCTTTGACTTCGTTTGTACATTCACACAAAAGATTAACAACATGAATAAATGCACATTGTATTATCCTACCACCATCTGTTGGCAAAGGTAAAAACGAGAGATTTAACACTAGTATACTTTTAAAATGAGAAATTGCTTTAACTAATTCATAAACCTGACTACATTGATAACTTGAGTAATAGAAAATGTATGTTTCATTAGTTCTGGACTTGGACCGTGAGAAACTCAAAGGTGCAAGCTGTGCTTCTGCGATTGATAGTGGAGTTTACAAGACTTCCACGGAAGAAGAAACTTCTCTTTTGCGATCGCAAATTCAGACAGCTTCCGAGCTATTACGGGAAGGATTACAGATTTGCCTAATATGTTTGCTTGGTGAACCATGAAAAAATTACCTTTGACTACCATCATGTTAAATCAAACTAATATCATCTTCATGCATTTATTCATTTTCTCGTTTGAATTACTACATTGATAACTTGAGTAATAGAAAATGTATGTTTCATTAGTTCTGGACTTGGACCGTGAGAAACTCAAAGGTGCAAGCTTGCTTCTGCGATTGATAGTGGAGTTTACAAGACTTCCACGGAAGAAGAAACTTCTCTTTTGCGATCGCAAGTTCAGACTGCTTCCGAGCTATTACGTGAAGGATTACAGATTTGCCTAATATGTTTGCTTGGTGAGTGAACCATGAAAAAATTACCTTTGACTACCATCATGTTAAATCAAACTAATATCATCTTCATGCATTTATTCATTTTCTCGTTTGAATAAATCGAATTCTGCGCTGGCTTTAGCAAATTCAAATCATTTATCATTCAGATCAATAAATTACATGCGTACATCCCTCACCAGTACTCATGTCTCTGTCTGTAAAAATAATTTAATCTTGGCACCGCATCTCAATCATAAAACAAGACCTTTACTACCATCTCATATATGTGAAATGCGAGCTATGTACGAACCTTCCAGTATCTACATCAAGTAAAACAGTCATAACGAGAAGGGAACCGAGCAAATGCACAGGATTAAACTATGTGAACCAAACAGCAGCAATCAGCGAGATTCAGAAATGATAATGGTTATAGAAAGCCACCAATTACCCTACCTTAGGGAATAACTACTACCCTCTACTCTACGAAGATTCTCTGTGGAAGATTTTGGATTCTATGAGGCTCTGGAAAGGCAAACTCTGTACTACTCCCAGCGCTATCGTAGTTCGTTTCGTAGGTAGCATCATCATCATCATCCACATCATGAATAATATGNTATAGAAAGCCACCAATTACCCTACCTTAGGGAATAACTACTACCCTCTACTCTACGAAGATTCTCTGTGGAAGATTTTGGATTCTATGAGGCTCTGGAAAGGCAAACTCTGTACTACTCCCAGCGCTATCGTAGTTCGTTTCGTAGGTAGCATCATCATCATCATCCACATCATGAATAATATGAATGCAACCACTGGCAGAAACAGAAATTCATTTTTTCCTGGTTTCGTCATAAAACAAGATTTTGCAATAAAGGAATAGGTAATAATACCTTATGGAAATCCTGTGAGAGACTGATGATGGTAACCTTGCTTTGAGATTTTGGCATCATTGCCAAGTTACACCTGTATGCTCTCTTGAATGTCTGTAGTCTGCACATCTCAAGAACAAGAGCTGAAGTTCTATTAAAACCTATTCACTGAGATCCTTACTTGTTTTTATGAGAAATCATACCTATTCGAATGCATATCAAATGATGCATGAAAAGCGAGCACAATTGCATACATTTGCTTTTCCATGTATGCATCATCCAAGAATGTAAAGGCTTCTTCAAATAATTGGGAACTGGGAGGGATTATAAAAAATAAAATTTTATTTGAGAATCATGTTTCAGGATAAGCTTACGAGAAGACAATGGAAAATCATGGGTCGTTAAAAAACAAAAAAGTCATTTTGATAACAAAAATAATGTTATACTAATTAGAAAAATCAACTTTGTTTTGTACCATTCACAAAAATATTGTAATCTTTTGTCTGCCATAAAATGGAAAAGGAAACTTTTCAAGCATGAACATAATATTGCATCTATTTATTCAAAGGAAAAAAAACTTGATAGTTTTGCAAAATTTTACCATGAAGCCAAGCCTCCTTGCCAGGATCATGAATGACCTTGTAGAATCCAGAAAGTCATATCGTCACTTTTTATTTCATTATATGCTATTTGCTTTCAGTAAGCAAGATTAATACATAATATTACGAAAGCAAGATCTTTTTCAATTCAAATCTTCATGCATTGATGATTTCATCAGATTTTTTCGCAAAAAAGCTATAATATGACATCAGAAGCAATCTGCCTTACAATGAAGATGTAGTTTTTTAACTAGAAAAACTATTCATAACATAGCTTTCAAATGTTATCGACAGACAGGTGTAAAAATTACTTGGATAGGAGTGTACGGATATAAGGAATAATGATAATAAAAATCAATTCGACTAGCAAAATGATACCTGAACGCTTAATGGTTAATCTGTCCAGTCCAACACATGACATTTTTTTTAGACTCTACGACTGGTATTTACCACCGCGTATGTATTTATACTAGATTTTTATGAATTGGGGAAATGCGGGTAATCAGAAGGCGTAACCAGATGATCATTGCTTGTATAATTTGTTTTTAGATTAAATTCTAAGTTTTGTAATTTGAAACGTAAAATTAAACCATTTGACAAGATCGGGGAAATAAGAAGCATATTGTAATACAATCGTAGGGTAAGATGTTGTATAAGTTATACCATGAAACAGGTTGATGTCGTATTGCACAATGTGTGTGCATATTAGTTAGAAAAGTCAAGTGAGAATTGAAGATAAAACTCTCCTAACCTCTAAAATTTATTACGGAGGGCAAAGGAATGTACCCGGAACATGACACTCGACACTTGGATAAAGTACTTCCCTGACAATCCTATCTTTATCCCAGGTACTTTCAGTGTGGAGCAAACGCGAGAATAAAAATGGAATGGAAAATCCCAAGCGATGCAAAGGGAACAATAAAGTCAAGAAAAAAAGAATTCACTAACCTGCCAGTCTCATCTGACGAGTGTCCATTTCCTTGATCCAGTCCGTAGTTCTTACTCTGACTCTGAGGGCCGTAGGATGAGGACGAGCCCCAAAACTTTTTCTTTTTCAGGCACAACATTCTGCTAGTGCTGTTCTAATTCCAAATAGAGCAACCTTCTTCTAACTTTTTCTTACGCTCATTCAATGAAGGCATGTGAAACGGCTTGCTCAGTAAACTAACAAACAATATGACGTAATGACTCTGCTATCGGATTCACACAAAAATTTTCCAATCATGACATTTCGCCTCCAACAATTGCATTGTGTTGTATTCTGGGAGAAGGTTGAAAGTATGCAGGTGACCTAATATCTCTTTTTTGTAGACGCCCTGCGGTCGCTCAACATCATTTATTTCGTTTTCACCGTTAATCCAGTCAAATAGACAGCGTAACATCCTTCCTTCCTTTCATAGTACATAACTATAGAAGAAGATGCACTTCACTACTAACACAAAAAACAATTTTGTTTTTATGATCATTTCGTCTTAACAATGGATTCGAGGAAGATGCGCATACATTAAATATCTCTAGAGTATCTAGAACCCAAAAAATGTGTTTGTAGTTTTTGTGAACTAGCAGCAGCGGCAGCATCAGGTACGCCAGCACCGAATCATAATAATAGTGACCTGGTTCCCGGTGTTCTCCTCTCTCTTGTTGGTATTACTTTTAAATTCAGAGAACGTAGAACGGTAAAATTATTTTTTCATCCTTTGTGTTCCTCGGGAGTGAGGAAAAAGGTATGCGATGACAATGATGATGCTGATGTAGGGGACATTTTTTCTTCCTTACACTTATTGCCTTCTGCCAACGTTCTGTTACCTTAGATCATTTCTTCAGTAAAAGGAGAACATCACAAAAAGAGATGAATCCGGCCGACTCTGTCACCCTGATATTATTTCATGCAAACGACAATCACTTCATTTCAACTTCTTCCGGAATTCATGTTGAAATCATCAAAAACACTAAGCACTACATTTTTGAGGCAGAAGAACTTTGTTTTATATTACTAAAACTTTGAGCTTTCTGTTTTACTTATTTTTTCACTAATTCCAGCGGGAATTCCAGGCATCACCTTTGATATTACTTCAGTTTTTGAAGACGTACTCCTGAAAAGAAAACAAATGAGTACTAATGATTTATTGAAAACAGTCTAAACAAAAATAAAAAGGTTGACTGAAAGGATTTTTTTTATTAATTTAGACACTTCAAAAACGCTTAAAAATTAAGTTTACAGTTAATTACATTAGAATAATCTGCTTTAAAAGGTAATATAAGCACTTTTAAGCTCTGCTTTTAACAAATCAGTAGTTCTATGTTTCTGAAAGAATTTTGTGGAAAATACTAAATATTACCTTCGGGTTTACACCAAGAAGCTGAAGCAGTTCAAAGAAACTATTAAAAAGCAAAAGATTATAAGTTTTATACGAAGCTAAGTACCAGACATGATAATGGAACTGAAGTACAGGAAAAGCCACTTCTCAACACTTTTAGTTTCGTTTCGTTCGATACAAATCACGCAAACTGCAAAAAATTCTCACGATAAAGCATTCAAGCTGGAGTATGATTCGCCAATTTCTGTTTCTGAGAAAAACATTTTACAATACCCTTACATTAAATATTTACTAGTTATTTTTTTGCACTGGAGATAAAAAAATAATGAGCTGTGACTAGTGACGTGACTGCAAAAGAGTAGAAGTATTGATAACCGGTGTTTTTGTAGACTTCACTTAATTTATATTCCTTTCAGGCATTGAGCAATGTTATTGCAGATTTTTTAAGCGTTTTCGGAATGAGTAAGCTTATAAATAAGGGAAGAAAAAGTCATTATAAGTCAAAAAGCATACTAAAGAGCCATCAAAGACAATTCAGTTTTTTTTTAAATTTGGATATTAAACATTTTACAGGTCTGTTATTATGTAGTAAAATCCTATTTAATTGAAAAAAAAACCATTTCAAATAGCAAAATCTAAATTAAACGCTAGAAAATGAGAGCTGAGCTGACAAATTGGGAAGGCAAAGTTGTTTCAAGGGTTCAAAACTTAAACCTCCTCAATATCCAGAATCAGATATTTGAAAAAAATACGTCATTACCTACCTTACGTAATTATCATGTTGTTAATTAAGTACATTCTAAACAGACCCGATTGATGTTTTCTCGAGCGAAGGACGCCTTTAAAGTTAAACATATTAAGCTTTCTTTGTCGAAGATGAGTCTTTGGGGGCTTGAGGTTGGTTTACGCTGAGAACACTTTTTGATTCACTGATTATTTTCGGGGAATAATACATACGAAACGACGAAATAAAATCTGAAAGGAATTGCAAAAGGGAGGTTTAAAAAAAACTCATTACAATTTCGTCGAATTCTACCAACTGAGAAAACAAGGAAAATACAAATAAAAATCTTTTTATTTATGCCGGAAATAATGTCAGTACGTTTTCATTTTCATTAAAAATCATTGAAGAAATGTCCATTATTGCACACCGCCACATAAACCGTAGTACTTATTGCAGGAAGCAAACTTCAAGAAAGGATGAATTAAACAATCCTATTATTTATTGCGTTAACCTTCACTTTAGTGTATGAATGTAGTAATTTATATTGGTTGCGGCAATCTGAGAAAGAATTCCTATGTAACTGCATTGACCTTTCAAGACTCATCAACACATAGAATGTATGTATTGCTTTATTCGTACGTTGTAAATATTTGCACAAGGCTGGATGTGGGTTTTGATGAAGAAATTTTGTGATCGATTAAAAATCGAAAAAAATGTGAAGTGCTTGTACTATAATTTGTACTCAACTAATTAAACTTTAAACTTATATGAAATAAGAACGAGGAAGCATTGCAAAGCAGTTATCCTTATTTTGCCGAACAAATTGAGTTTGTATGATGTAGAAAGTGACATTTGCAATCAACATTTTGGGTAAAATTTAGAAGCCACACTTTCTTAATGTCAGAAGAATGAAAGCAATAATTTGCTCATGATCTCAGATTAACCTTAATTGAGATTCACCTTTTCCGTGGTTTTGTGCTATTAGCTCTGCGGTTCTGAAAATATTTATTTTTTCCTATTGCACGTACCTAACCATGTGTATATTACTACCGCACACCATCAAAATCTTGAGCTTTCAAAAGCGATGGTATATGAAAAATATGTTAAGAAAAAAGAAATTTGAGTGACAAGAACAAATTCACGGCAAACACTCAGTACTACTACCAAAGACCAAACATAAATCGATTGCAAAATTTAAACCTGTTAATTTTAGCAAATCTCTTATGCGTACATATTTGATATCCGTCTATTTTTGGAGACTAGACTGCAAATAATAATTGTGTTGAAGTTGCTAGCGTCATCAATATCAAATCAAACAATAAAATTAATGCAACATTACCCAACCTGAGAATTATTTGGAATTTGATTCAATTTTCCATTCTTTGTATCATGTTTGAAGTCTATTTTAATTCAACAGGTTCCGTTTGATAAGTCAAAAAAATAAGACAGACATTGTATTACACTGAGCAACCTTTTTTCTTTTATCTATTTATTTAGCTACCTACGATGTAGAAAGCTTTACAAAATATGCTTGGTTAATAAAAATTACATACTTCCACAATTTTCTTTGAATTCTATTAAAGTCAAGTTACTGTTATTTCTTTCATTTCTTGTCATAATTATACGAGCACTTTCTGTGAAAGCACCCGCCAAGTTCCTCATAGTCAAGTCTCCCTGAATGCATGCAACCATGAAAAAATTGTGTGCTTAAACAGGGAAGAATATATTTTTTATGAATTCACCTACTTTTTCAGTCACTTGATATAGTTTCCACAAAATCTAATTGCTAGGAGCCTTTTTACCAGCCTTTTCGTTACATTCCTGTTTAAAACCAGTGCAAACCAATTTCTCTTATTTAATATGCGATGATAATGATGAGGTGATGCATACAAGCAAATTCAAATCTAATTTCTGATCTTCTACAATAAATTCTTCCCATCAAACCGCATACGTTTTTTTCTCGCAAATTTCTTAAAGCACATCACATATTTTTTTACAGTGTTCATAAAAGGCCGCTTATCTGTACAGCAAATCTGTCTCAGGCTCGATGTTTTGCGGTTTGGAATTTTGAGTCCCTCTGTTTGTACACCTCATCCCATGTTTACCTACATTTTCTTCACAACAACTGCACCACACATGTGAGACTTTTAGCCACACAAAATTCATATTTTTTTACAATAAAAATTCACACTGAAAAAAATACGGTATCAAATTCTATTTCTGAATAGAATATCACAACTTAATGCATTCATTAGCGCTTGGCTTTACAAACTTTTTTGTAGGATGATCCTTTTGTTATGATTTTTGAATTATGTTTGTTACTCATATCATTTTTATCGTGTTCACTATTCACGACGACGAGTAAAAATCGTTTTTACACTACATCTCTCTGATGCTGTCGAAATCCCTAACGTACCTAAGCTACATGGTGGATTAACACAAGAATTTTTTTTGCCTTTGAGGTTCCGTTCAAAAATGTCCTTAGCAAAACCAACGCAGTAAGGTGTAACTGTAAGTATTAATATAAACCTTTTCAGATTGACGAAGAAATACATCGTATTGGAAAAAAAAGAATTTGAACAAAATGCAATTTACTTATCAAAAGGAAGTAGGTAATAATATTATTATTAATGATAACGGAGACGATGATATCCCATCCACCTGTAATCTAATCCTTTGATTTGCTTCTTGAGATATTCTCTAAAAGGAAACCTCTGCGCTAGGATAGGAGCAACAGCAGATTAATGATACGAACTGATTGAAAGACTGATGAAACGATGATTTATTTGCTTGACAACTTCTGAATGTGCATCAAGCTAATAAGAAAAAAAAAGATGATTGTAACTTGTGACTGAGATGAGATAGATGATGCTTCCTTTATATGGGTTAGAAAATCACTGCCAGAAGCATTTCAATGAACCTTTGTCATTTACAAGGTGCATTCTCTTGAGAATATCGACAAATGCAATTGCGCCGAATAGAACTATACCTTGGAAGTGGTAGATACATGATACATTCAACGGCATCAAATTAAAACTTTTTACTATTTATCTTTTTACATGTCCGCTGTCAGTCGCTCATTAGCCACGGTTGAGTAGAGCGACATATGTCTTGTCATTAACAAGACACGACGCAAAACGAAAATTTTCACGACCGATGAGACGTTTACGCCAAATAATTTGCAAAATGGTAATAATATGTACAGCGGTCTTAATACCATCTCGAGCATTTTCAAAGCATAAATCTAAAACCATTTTCCTTTAACTAACACATCGAGAACAGTTATCCACTTTGATTTCATTTTCGCAAAGTAGGTGGAATACAATATTGCAATATAACAAATATATTGATATTCTTGCATCAAAAAAATAATACACTAATAAGGATCTTTCTTGTCTTAACATGAGCAAAATCTTTCACGGTTTAATAGAGAAGGCGTAGTTCTCAACCCACGCCTAATTTGCCGACTTAAAATCCTCCAAAGGCAATTTTAAAAGTACACAAATGATATATGCATTCACGCGACTACATAAACCAAAAGAAATTTTTGTTTGATTTGACCAAGCAGTGAACCAGAACATATCACGGGAGAAAATCTGGTCAAAGTTAAACACGCCAAAAAATAAAAACGACTTTAGTATAATGTGCGGCGTTCCACCTCATTAACTTTATGATGATGAATAACGAGTAAAAAACTGGAGGAGTACCTCCTGCCGAAAGTGGAGAATCCAAGCATGAAAAAAAAATGTTTTCACCAAATACATCCACAAATCGAGTTCACTTCACAAATTTGTACGGTATATGAACATGAAGAGAAATGTGTAAGCTTCCGTTTTTAGCTCAAGCTAACTTTTTTCCAGAGAAAAGCAAACACAAACAACATCCGCTCAGTGATCAAGATGAACCCATGAGCGGAGGGGCTACAATTCATTCTAGGTATGTTTAAAACTTTCCTTTGGCACTAAAAACTGGAACGATTGCACTTCTGGGACATCTCATTCAAATATTAGTATTTAGTACATTTTGACATTCCTGTGCCATAATTTTCACTCCATAAATGATGGGACTATTTCAATGTGACATATTTTCCATTTAAAATAAACAGTTTTACCACTAAACAAAAGCGAGAAAACTTTTAGACAAGCACACGACATAAACAACGTCGCCTGGTTAGTGACATTTACTAATTATTAAAAAAATAGCAGAATTTAAATATAGCTCGACGGGTGTAAGTACAGAAGGAAGAAGAAATAACTGCATTTATGTGCAAAAGGAGAGAGGTTCGTCATCGGCCTTTTGCCCGAAGCCTTACTAGTTCTTTTGCCAAAAACTTGTGCAGAGTAGCAATGTAGCTTGATTTGAGCATTCAATAGTGGTAACAGTGGTAGGCGATGTCCTTTTCTCGTTTCTCAGAAAAATAATCCGACAAACTTCTCCTTTAATGCTTAGTTTCACATGATGATAATAATTCATTTTCAATAATGGCGAACAAGCAGCATTTGACCAGATAAGGGCCGGAAGCTCTACAACGTCTCCTTGCTTCTATGGTCAACAACGCGAACGCGACAAACGTGTTCAAAGTGGTTGGACAAAATGACTTTTGTTTTTGACGCAGTACAATCGTCCCAGAGCTTAAATGCACATATGATTTATCGTGAAATTCTTTTAAAAACCTTCGTAAAAATTTAACATGGAATAAAATGAGAATAAATCCTATTTTTGGTCGAAACACCTGCACTAGTACGGTTTTCCTGCATTAAGAAATTATGATAGGATTATAGTCTATTTTAATAGGATAAAGAACATTATTACAGGTGTTTTCTGATGTCCTTCCTACCGGGATTCATTTTCCCATGACACATAAGTTCTCATAATTTGTCTCTGGGTTTACCAGCATGGCATTTTAACGGAGAACAAAAAAAAAGCTTTGTGAAGTACGTGCGTTTTGAGCTGAAATCGACGTACACGATCAAACTACACAACTGCAAGTTTTCTCACTTCTTTCCTTGTCAATATTTTGTAATTTGTGAACGAAAAATCAAGCCGAGTTCTTCCACATCATCCGTTTAAAGCCTGCAATTGTACGATTGCTAGCGATTTTCACTTTTACTTAAAGGCAAAGTCTCCATCATTGTACAACATGACATGACATGTATTAAGAAGACTGAATGCAAAAACTTGTGCTCATTCATACACATCCAATTTTACGCTTTAATGGAAAATTTGTTTGAGAAGCTTACAAAGTTGAAACCAGATAACTGTCCGAAATTGAAGCTGTCAATCTATCGACTTTACGACTATGAACCCGAAAGAGAAAAAAAATTACAAGGGAGCACACAGCAAGCTTCACAATTACAAAAAGTGTACCCAGAGCCGAGCCTAACCAAATGTTTGAACTGATGTGGTGAAAACAAATAGTTTGGTACGCTCATAGTCATAGTGTTAACATCAAATTCACATCTCACACATTTTGTTTCAATCCACTTGATAAAATTGACTGGGTACATATCGACAAGAGAGAAGAAAACTTTTACTACAATTTTTTTCCTTTTATTGTCGATGCACTCTCCAATTCCGATTTGTTCATGCAGGACAATCACATTAACAATAAGTAGGAGTAGATCGAGACTTGCAAAAGTTTGCACTGAAGCTTGATTTAGATGCCTAAAAGTTTTTATATATCTTTTATATACCGTTTCCAAACGTGACTAAAGCTAGAGCACATACGAACGAAACATGTTAGGCACATGGATGGAGATGGATGCAATACAAAACTCAAACTAATTTCCAATGAATAAAAGAAAAACAAATATCGTAAAATATCTTTGATCATGCCATGCTCGTAAGAATTTTGTTTTTGCGAATTGACAATGACGATGATAGTCGTAAAACTGCCTACAAAGACATTATCTTATCCGCTTGGATCGTGACTTGGTCACCATTTGGCATTGATTTTGATAAGGATGAAGTTTTACATACCAAAAATACGATAGGAAATAAAAGTACTTACTACTTCCCTTTGCACAGAAATTGCACTTTTTTGTAGGACATTCCCTTTTCAAGATTAGTGTGCAGAAAATATCAAAGCACTTCTCAGCTCTACTTTTGCTCATTCCTTTAAAATAAAAATAGATATTTTTTTTTCGCTACGAAGGCGTATCGTAAAAAAGAGTAGTATTTGCCTGTAGTAGTAATAAAAAATATTACCTTTAAACTCATCCATTCACACCCTCATTGTCAGTAGAAGATTTTATGTGTCAAGCTAGAGAATTTGCATTGACCGTGCCCAGAATTAAATCTTCAGTCACGTTTTCAACAAAAATAACTCAAGATCTTTTGGGTAAAAAAATCGAGCAATTGGGTTTTTATACCAGATTCTTCAATAAAAATGACTCTAAGTAATGAATACTTAATCGCATGGAATTTTTTTCCTTCATTTGATAGCACATCATCATGATTTTAGCTTCAATTTATTTTGTGAAAAGGAGATCAGAAAGAAAGTTAACTGCAGCAGCGCGGCGGCAGGGATAATGATATGATGATGATGGCGCGATGATAGCATTTATTTTGGTGGAAAATGCAAGATCGTGCCTGCTAATGATTTCGATAATCGAGTCTACACACAAAATATCTTATTTTCAATGGCTGACGTGATTTTTTACTTGATTTGCATACATTCATTATTAGATTTTTGCAAGAAATCAATCATCTTTAAAAACTTTTCACTCTTCTCTTGAGCTGAACTCATGTATTAAAATGATGATGATGAAAAATAGAGCAAAATGCTTAACTTAATGTAGATTCTTCAGATACTTTAAAAGTTGGAATGAAAGCTTGACGAATTATAAAAACTGAGAAAATAAGGTAGTGACAATACTATCAGAAGTGACGATGATTGAAGCACAATGACGAGCCAATCTTTTGAACAGACAAAATTTTGCATAACAATAATATGAGCCCAGTAAAGAAACGATTGCGATGCTATGTCATTTTGAATCGACCAGGTACTGGCAAACACGTGTTGTGTTGACGCAAACAACATCTGCTCTTCCAAAAAAATATTTTTAACGAGAGCATTATATTGCTAATGGGGGTGACACTTAAATTCCCTGCCTTAATTTACCTACCCATTTGATTTACAGACCTTGACTTACACTCGGCACTAGAATTCTATGGACAGTAGTTATAAAAAATTATTAAGCATATTTATTCATTCAGATTTGACTTTTTCCTTTTTTAAATGTATCATTAAAGCCATTAAAGGATTGCTTTTCAACTCTTCATGAGAAAAAATAGCGGCTTAAACTAATTCTAACTGCTTCGATATGAAATGGAACATTATTGAACTTGTTATATTTCGTGGATGATTGGTATAATTTATCAAATCAAAATAAATAAAAATTATTTTCTAGCTTACGTTGGAATAGTTGATAGTATTGCGTAAAACCCTGTCCAACACAAAAACTGCTTGAGACAAATTTTTGTGCAAAAGCGGGCCTACCCAAACTTGAGGGAGAACATTTGGTCATTAATATTATCACAAGATCATAAAGGCGAGATGTTGCGCTGTCGGAAACTACCTTTCTAATCCATAAAGTTCATCGTAACACAATTTGTAGAATGTTGTCCTGCAGTAAAATGCTCGCAATATATATTTTTATTATCATTATTATTATCTTTATAACGAGTAAGCAGCAACAGCGAATTCAAAAAAAAAATCAGAGCAATCTAGCAATTCTAATTCGTTTGGTCTTTTTTTGCCTATTTCGTAACATTTCTTCATTCGTCCGTCCACCCATCAAAAGATATATGTATACTTTTAAAGCGCGTAAAGGGAACTGTTGATGATGCTGCCACAATATCATCATGTAGAGCTCAAAAAGTAGAGACGAAATGTTGAAAGGTCACGACTGACATATAAAATGATTGCCAAAAAGAAAAGCCAGCAGGTATGCCTTAAAACACAAAGAGGCGAAGAAACACCTTGCATTCCTACAATTTGACACTGCACCGGGCACAAGACAATCTCACTCACATCGTCACATCACAACTTCTATTATGTTTACTCAAGCCTAAGCACACTCCAACAACTCTTTTACACGCATTATTTCATAACTTCATTGAGTCTAACTCTTTCCTTCCAATTTTGGTGAAATGAATTGGTACATGTAGTTGGCGTGTGCGTTCCGTTACACTGGGAATGGCTCGTATTTCAACAAAAAAAGCCGTCTTTGAACTGCCTTATATCTACTAATGCAACTTCTCTAATTTCAACCCAGCTCTGTAATCACCCCACCGTATCCGTGGAACCAGAAGCACGTGAACTATTGCATGAAAAAGTCTGTGCCTGTGTTTTCCACACAGGTTAATTAGTTGCACTCACCAAGTCACAACGCAGTTCATGTCGATGAATAGTCATGAAAAAATATCCTTCGCCAATATTGTCTGTGCTTGTGTTTTCCACACAGGTTAATTAGTTGCACTCACCAAGTCACAACGCAGTTCATGTCGATGAATAGTCATGAAAAAATATCCTTCACCAATATAGGTAAATCATTTTCGATTTTGCCTTCACCAAGATTATGCATTGAAGCAGAATTCATCTATCTCCGAAAGTATCTTAGGACAATGAAAAAGATGATAATGATGTCACCAAAAATATAGCGATTAAAATCATCAATAAATGACTCAGTAGGATTTTACCTTAGATGACTGATTAATGCTGCGCCAACCAAATTTAATGCTGATTCCTAATTCAATGGATGCTCTTGAAGTTGTCATTAAAATCATTTACTATCACTCTGCTCTGTTCCTAGCAATTACCATTGCAGAAAGGTTATAAAATACTAAAATCCCTTTTAATAACAACCACTAGTTCCCTCTTGTACACCAGAAAAAATTGCTTAATTCTACATCACATTGCTCAATTCTGCATTAAGTAATTATGCCTTTTCCTATTGAGTACGGCAATTTTGAATAATGACGGCTTGTCAGTTTTTAACATACCTAAATGAAAAATATTATTCTGCTTTTTTTTTATCCAACTATCAAAACTCACTATGTACATGACTTGGGAATGTAAGTATTAAAATGATGACAGCAAAAAAATATTTAATGCATCATTTCAAAAACGTAGCATCTGAAACCGCTTTTGCCCCGACATGTTTAGTTTTTCGTGTTCCAAGCATTTCATTCATTCGTCAGTCTTAATTCTACATCACATTGCTCAATTCTGCATTAAGTAATTATGCCTTTTCCTATTGAGTACGGCAATTTTGAATAATGACGGCTTGTCAGTTTTGAACATACCTAAATGAAAAATATTATTCTGCTCTTTTTTTATCAAACTATCAAAACTCACTATGTACATGACTTGGGAATGTACGTATTAAAATGATGACAGCAAAAAATATTTAATGCATCATTTCAAAAACGTAGCATCTGAAACCGCTTTTGCCCCGACATGTTTAGTTTTTCGTGTTCCAAGCATTTCATTCATTCGTCAGCATAATCTTTGCAATAAAACATGCTTATTACTAAACGTACTTTTCGACATCCTCCAGCCAGCCTTGAATTTTTAATTTAATCCTGTCAGGTAAAAAATTCCATGCTTTTTGCACAAAAATGAGTAAAACTATGGGAGGGGAAAACAAAGGGTTAGAGTCTAGAATTTGATTTGTGGCAAACACTTCCTTCTTATCTATACTTGCTAATCGTATCCACTTTTTAGTCTAATGCTATTTAATACTATATAGCCTTCCAATTCTATAAGTTATAACTATAACACCTCTGGTGTTAGGCTGCAATACAAGACTGAATAGATTTTCACATTGAATGAATATTAAAATTTTTATACATTTAACCATATAGCTCATTTTAAAAACGTGTAATCCTGTGATGTAGTCATATTGCGTAATTGTTTTAGTCAACCAGCCGCCCAGAGTGATTCAATAATACGAGGCCGATTAGATTTTGTCTGTAACAATTTTTTGCCGAAAATCTAGGAAAATAACAAATATTTCTTCCCAGACATCTTAATTAAGTGTATAGTCCGTGCTTTTTCTACAAATGTCGATGTTAAAGCTTATTGGAAAAATTTACGGCACTTTGAAAACGTTTTTATTGATTGAAGCAAGAAACATT
Organism: Seira musarum; assembly: GCA_027743895.1. Lineage (NCBI taxonomy): Eukaryota > Metazoa > Arthropoda > Collembola > Entomobryomorpha > Entomobryidae > Seira > Seira musarum. Next base: position 1,437 of record JAHZMX010006657.1, on the reverse strand, counting down.
AAAAAAATCAAGAACCACGAGCCCGCTGCATTTTTCCTGCATGCCTCATTTCATCCAATTTCATTCAAACAAACTTTCTGGTTGTCCATTTACTTGTGTACCTTAGCCAAAGGCAGACAAAAGAGCAAAAATATGAAGTTTTTTTTCAAGTTCAGCATGAGATTATGCACATTTTATGAGGGATCCTCTTTGTGGACTGGACTGGAGGTGAGACTGGAATGACGTAACCCATATTTATGCGTAGTTTCACCATCAAAATGGATTATGCCATGGGAAAGTAAACAATCGGATGAACGATTTTTAATGCTTCGGGATGAGTAACAGGAGGCATTAGGAAACAAAAATAAGTTCGTATTTTTGCATGAGCATGTAACCGTGTTTAAAACAGGAGTTTAAAGCATGATGGCTTGTGTAAATCTGAGCCAGTCTTAATACAAAGTCTACAAATCTAATCATGAACCAATTGATCCGTCACTCCTATCCTATAATCATTTTCATACAACCCATTACAAATAACCGCCCACCATGAAGGGGTGAGGATGGTATGCATTCTTGAGATTTCCTAAAAGAAGTTATGTTACTTTACACGTTTCCTTCTGCAGTCTATCAAAATCTAAACTAGCCATTGATGATGATGGTAGTGGCAGTAAAAGTTTTTCGAGAAGTTCTTTGTCTTTTCTTTAATCAACTCAATAAGTCGCAGACCAGTAGTCATGACGCGAAAAAAAGAAAAAATCAAGAAGTGGAAGTTGAGTGTTCGCAAAAACTTTTTTTGTCCAAGACCATCATGAACGAACCCTTGATTTTGATGAGTCAAGAGAGCCCAAACCTACGTCCTTGTTTTGTTTGCCAAGCTCAAGATTTTTTTATCAAAGACATGGTGCAGTGATAAACCTAAAAGGATTTACTCCTACGCTCTTCCTATTCTTATTGATGGATAGTCTTAAGAAGAAAGGGAAAATACTTTCCCAGTGTAGCCATTTCGCAAGATGGAATAGATTCTGGTTATTTACGTTCTTCTTACGTCGAACGATAGCAAGCTGAAAGTAATTCCAGGCTTTCAAAGTTGGAGTTTTACTATTTGCTTACTTAAAACTTTGCTTCCTTTTTGTGACATTTGGTTTTGATACATACAGTGGTACTATTAATCTCGCGCAATTATAATCGGCAACAACCCATCATCATATCAACATCACACCATTTTTTAAATACATTTTGATTAGTATTGAATAGATAAAAGGCATTTTTTATTCTGGGCCGATTTGGTAAATAGCTATAATGAATTTTTCATGTAGAATTGTATGACCACCAACCGTTCAACCGTTGAGTAGCGTTTGAGTTTTAAGCTTTGCCAAGCCGATTACCAAATTAAGGTTGCTATTTTGCACTCAATCAGCGAAGCGAGAGAAATAAATAGAAGATATAAATTAAGAAAAA
>JAHZMX010006655.1:0-10423 GCA_027743895.1 Seira musarum | reverse complement strand
AGAATCCCCATTATCCCTCTCGTTCTGAAAATGTGTGCAACAATATTATGTATGGAAAAAAGTACAAAACCTGAGAGGAAATGTGACCTGGATCGGTTTTCAGCATGTCATCATATTATGCATGATGTTATCGTTTATCTACAACCAAAGATAAAAACATGAAGGGTGCATGATGAGAACAGGGATTTTTTTGGAGCTCTGTTAAGATATTTTCCTAAATGGGAGACGACACAAAATGAGTAGGATGATTTACTCACAGAACTTACATGTTGAAAACTCTTTTCACTCGTAGGAGAAGATGGCATTGACATTGCAGAACGCATTAATTTGTTGACAGTGAAAAGGTTTAGCATGCCTCAGTAATTAAAATTGAAAAAGCAAAAGCTGTCATTGATAAGCACTAATAATATCGTTTCTTTCGCAAGCCAGGGTTATTGTTTTCATTTACCAGCGTTCTAATTATTGCCTGTGCCACAGAATCGTATCAAAACAAAACTTATAATTTAACCATAGACTTAATGAGGTACTTATGCACCTAATTTGTAATTCGTTCTTTTGAAAAAGCAAAAAATGCTAAATATTTGACTCCAACTCTAAGAACTGTAAGGGACAATAGCTTTTTCCACTAAATGGTCATATGAAATAGTAGAGCTGGAATTGTAAAATAAAATAGAAAAACGACTGTGAAATATTCAGTATCAGCAGGAGACATGTGCTGTTAGTTGGTAAAAGAAAAATGGAGTTTAGTTCAGGTAGTCTGATCATATTTCGCTTCATATTTGTTCTGAGTAAAGCTCTTTCCAAGATTACGTTTTACATGTGTGGGCAGGGCAGAAAATACTCAGCATCAACTCGCCTCAGACTCAACCTGAACAAAATCTGAATAAAAATGTTAAGAAATTCTCATCGTAGTGCTCGCAGCGTACTACAGTCACGTAGAGAAGACCATTTTGCCTTTTAGCACTTATGCTGATAGGAAAGACTGAACTTTGGGGAGAGCACTCGATTAGGATTTTGCATACCTTATACAAAACACATTTACCTGACGAACCACTTCCTTTCCATCTACTTTTTCTGAACGACATGTAATATGATTTAAAAGTTTCCCTGTGAGACTTGAGCTGTAGGATGATTCCAGTCTGAAGGTCACAACAATATAATATGGTAGGTATCTTTGCATATTATCAGCCGAGCACGAGTTGATGCGTTGGAAAAATCGGTTCAGGTGTCAACTAAAACATCAAAAATTGGCCGTTACTTTGCATCCAGCATTTGCTTTAGCTGAAAATGGTTTTGCCAACTTCATGCTAAAGCCTTCTCTAGATTCAAAATACGTCCTTGAATGTAAAACCTTTCCTTGCTTCCCTACAATGCTGGTGATGATGATGATGATGATGGTTCATGGATAAAGAAAATTGGTCATATACTCTGGAATAAAAAGGCAATACGTTTTCTAAGAACCCTTTATCTTTTTATGAGATCTCCAGAGAGAGATTCAAGGAAAACTCTTGATATCCTTCTTAGTGGAACAATGATGAGGGCACGAAATGAAGAAAATATGATTGAAACGAATGGTTGTATAAAAGCCGTCGACAATAATGGAGAAACCATAATGCAGCTCGTTATTTCTTGAAAAAAAAAATTGCCCGGATAAATATACTCAATACAAACGACAGAAGGTTTCATGCAATGCAAACTAAACTATTTTTGGAGAAAGCATCATTGCCACGAAAGTGCTTCCAGAAAAGAAAAAAGTATTTTGTCCGGAAATTGCAGCTCAGCTGGATATTATAAACGGATTCCTCAATTTTGATACGCATGAATACGAGTTTTAGGACCAGGACGAACTCGGTTCTGGACATTGTGGTGGGGGTGTTGTTGTTGTAGATGGGTCTTTGAAGAATTTTATCTGCATTTCAAAAATACTATTCCCCAAAACAAGAAGTACATAGATACCTACTTTGGAAATACAATGTATTCTAAACCCCTTAGAAGGTTTTCATTCATATCTTTCATCGCTGTGCAATATACATAGAGCTTCTAAATGTTTCATAAACGGGGTTGCAGAAGCCACGGGAATCATTTATGGTATTCATCGGTGCGCTCGAACAGAAAATGAATGAACTAAACCACCAACCGCATATTATGATGATTATTATTATGGCGGAGGAGGCTTACTTCCCTTTAAAATGCGGCTTTTTCCTCGGATATTCTGTACACTTGTTCTGCTCAATTTCTGCTGCTCTAGCAGAAAAACATTGTTTGTGGTACTATATGGATGATTGAAATTGAACCGACGGAAATTAGAAGTATATTATGCAGAGAAACATCGCGACAAGCATACTTATTATAATACCCTAATATTTACAGCATCAAGCATTCGTTTAGGCAGATTTATAAAGCCAAATATAAAAACAAATTATAAATGGAGAAAAAGATGTCTGAAATTCCAGTCCTAAAAAATTAACAATTTCACTTTTGGTGATAGAGTAATTAAAAAATGTTTTTACGGTTTTAAGACCGACATATTTATCAACTTTCATGTTTATAAAAATGACTCCTCGCTAATCTCTTCCCATTTACAGTTTTTTAGAAAATAGTTTTAACTCAATGTGTTCATCTAACATTTTGCTTTCAGTGACTTACAATACAAGAAAAATCTGGGTAAATCATATACTGACCTCAACCGCGATTTCAAAATCCTTTTTTTCGATGGTCCCACTATGGTTTACATCTGAAAACAAGAAAGGCATCAAATCGATTATTGCCTTAATGTCATAATAATTACAGGTAATGTAAAAAACAAATCTGCTATCACAATATGCCTAGTGAATTTTTATTCTGCAGATTCTTAATTAGTTTTTGTAATAAATCTAATTGAGCACGGTAAAAATAGATATATTTGCAACAAATTCTAAATTATGTACTACTGAATTTTAATTGGAATTAAAATAGAAAATTGTTGTTAAAAACGTAGTACAAAGTACACGCCCAGTTCCATGAAATGAAAAATGAAATTACAATTGGAGAGAGAAATATGGGTAGAAAAAACAAGCTTTGAAAGGCACTTACCGAAAAATACGATCAAAGATGAAGTACAGCTTCCGCCGACGGAACTCTGAGAGGCCAGGCATCTGCATAAGTAATCAAGGAAATAAGCAGCATTAATTAATTATACAAAAAACTGCTCTTCTGTGCTCTTCTCTTTTTGAATTAGGGCTGAAATACTGTATTTTCCCATATAAGTAGAACGCTCCGCGTCCTACATATTTTCTTCCTCGTAGCCTCCCCTGTTGTGTTTGTTAAGGACCTGTGCTCTAGTTCAGACCCACGTTTTATTAGTTTATTGAAAAAATGGTTGGGACGCAAACGGACATTTATAGACTGAGTTTTTTGTGAAATTAATAGCTTGGTTCAGACCCACGTTTTATTAGTTTATTGAAAAAATGGTTGGGACGCAAACGGACATTTATAGACTGAGTTTTTTGTGAAATTAATAGCAAATTCATACCCTGTTTGAGTACCTAAACAAAATTGTGGACCTCAAATAATTATTCCTGCTCCCTCCAAACAAAATCAAGCGATGATTTTGCTGTGACTGTGTCAAATACGTAGTGATGTTAATCGTACATTTCACGCTCACGTACTATATCAAAATATATGGTGAGTGAAATAAAAAAGCTGTGTTAGTATCTGCCTGGTGCCCTACAAAAAGTCGGAATTGATTTTAGAGCGCAACTTTTTCCTCCCACTTGGAAAACAACTCGCTTTCTCCAGTTCATTTCAGACCACACAACGGGAAGACCAAATGTTTTTTTGTTAAAGTAGCTCGTTGAACATTTGCCTTAACAAATCAAAGCCTTTCATTTCCTAATAGGGGGAATTTTTTAGTTGTTTTGATCATAAGTATTTTTAACGAGGTTCTATCACTGTAACTTTTCGTAGAAAGTAAAGGTCACTTATATCATTGTGCCCCATTCATCCTCTTCCTTTTCTACTTTGATCTAGTTAGCAAGCGAACGTTGCCGCAGCATTTGAGGTAAAGTTCAATGCATTCATCGGGAGAATTGTAAAATGGCTTGAATGGCTTTGCATTCCATGGCCAATACAGATGACTGTGAAAGGTCTCCAATAAAAGATTTCTTCACATCGCTACTCTGTTTCTCATAAAAACGGCACTTATGCTTGATTCATCAACATGTTATACTGTTACACAAGTACCATGTGCATAAATGGCAAGAGTGATTCAATATACACAACAAGTTAGGCCGAATACATACATAATTTAACATAAAAGACCAAGTGTTTTTTTTTTGTCTGTACCACTTCTCTTGAAGTTATACAGACATGATCGAAGGAAGTCATGCATTAATCATTGTTATTCATTAACAAGCTATCGAGGAGCGCATATGATTTGACTTGCTCCACTTTAAACTCATCAACGTCTCCCTTCGTGCATGAACAAAAAGGGTAAAGGATGTCAAAGAACAAAGGAGTTATTGCTTCCCTTACGCATCCTTCCTTCCTACTTTTCGCGATTCCGCGAGGATGAAAACAAAAGTTTTCCTTTACGAGCTTTCACTATCAAATTATACTGTTGACTTTATTTGCATTAATTGAACTTCCTAGTTCTTTTGTAGTGTGCAAAAGTAAGAGACATAAAAAAGGGGAATAAAAATGCTTTCACGTACCCAATATTTTTCTGAGTAAGAATTTGTGCAAATATGAATCTAAAGTTTTCTCTCAACAATGGCATTTTCACTGACAGGTAATTCACAACAATATAGCGATCGATTTACTTGATTCCTGACTAATGTAAGACATTACTTTATAGCTTCATGTTAATATTAAAGAGCTCTCCAAGACGTTTTTACGAGAAAATCATAAAAATCATTGGCACTTAATATTAAGTTTCTTTCTTGACTTTTTATAATCATTATCACTTAGAAAAATCCTCCATTTTCACCAAGTGATGCATACTTTGCTTCCTCAAGCTTCATCAACATATTTTGTGTTCCAAATACAACATGAGAGTATAAAATAAGCCATAAACAAACTTTGTCGAAGGAAAGAGCAAAAGGAAAAGCACATAATATTTTCGTTAGTACCATGAAATCTGAATCTTCACTCAAACCTCTTCTTTTTTTAAAGTAAAATCATGTAAACAAATTTTCTCTCAACTCGACACTCATGTTTAAGTAAACACAACATCGTCATGATCATCTCGAGAAGGAACAGAATACTTGTCTCTTCTTGTCTTTGTGGTCCTTTTCTTTCTCCTAAGATAATCACTCATGTTTTTTAGTTTTTTTTATCATAACATCTTCATGAAATCTGTCTACTAAAACATCTTCCACCTCAACTGACATCCCACTTTTTGATGATCATGATGACGTAGATGAAAAGTAAAATGCAAAATTTCTACCTTCAAAATAGGATTCTTCACAACTTTTAAGCTTCACTATTCTCTCCTATCCTTACTCGGGTACTTTTACTTTTTTTGCACTCACTCACTCTCATAGTCCATCTTGATTTGTGTTAACTTAAATATGCAGATGTGTTTACTCTATATAAGTAGGGGTAGTCATCATCATTTCATAAATTTTTGAAATGTGAAAGTAAAGCAAAACTAAAGACTACTTCATCCCCTTTCCGCACCACTTCCACTGAAAAAAAGTCTTAAAAACTTGCTTCCACTTCGCATATTATTTATGCTTTACGTTTACGTAAAGAGTAATAGCGAACTAAACGGATTTTGTCTGCTTACAAAAAAAACAGAGTAAAAGAAACTAGTATAACTTAGTATAACTCTACCATAGCCATGGCATATGTACCCACCCTTGCTTCTAAACTTATATTTTTTCTTCTTTCTGTTTACTTTTATGAAATTGATGATGTTGTCGATGTGATGTCAAGTTTAGTAAAGCCGACGAGTGCCAAATTGGTATCTCTTTTTAAAATGCCTTTGCTTTACCCACTTTAGGTGGTAGGCGTGCTTTTTATGTTAGCAAAATATCTGTGAATTCAATCGCAGCTTACATTTTCCATACATCAGCATTACACATTTACGAGGAATTTTCCTTTTCAAGGCTGGGAATGATAGACGGGTGGCATGAAAATATGAGAAAAGAAATCTTTCCACTGAAGGAAAAGCCTTTATTTATGTGTCAGTTTTCAGCTTTCTCCACAGTGGCTTCTGCTCGTGTGTAGAGGTTCTTAAGAAAAAAAGTAAAAGTAATTGAATGATATCTTTAGAGAAAACAAATTTTGCTTATTATTAGGAACCGCAGAGGCAGCAACATTTCTATACGAACAAGCATTAATCACGAGCCCAAAATATATTGTAGGTATATGTAGTTGTTGATGATGATATGTTTAATCCAGTGTTGGTTTAAGTGAATCAAAACATCTCACTATAATCTCATTCGACTAAAAATTCCTTTACAAATAGCTTTGCTATAAGAAAAAAAAGCTCCCATCATCAATTTTCCTTTCCGTTTCTCTTACAAAATGCGCATTATTAACAGCTTCACTTCTTTTCCCGCACGATTGAGCATACAAGTCAAGGTTAATCTTGCGTATAAAAAGGCTGCACAGAAAAGTGTTATTTGATTTTTTTAAAAAAGCTGCTTCCCAGAAATTCGTCAGAAAATATTGCTGGAACTTGGGAGCACAAATGGGTTCTAACACGAAGACCTGGTTTTTTATGTACATAAACACTGAAGCAGCAATTTTAGTTAATGAAGTAAAATAATTTTTAAATTTGTTCCAGATATTACAACTTAATGGCTTTCCTCCAACATCCATTAGTCTCACTTGAATGAAAGATTTCCAGCAACAAAGCAAATGGGAGAAGTAGGCTTCTGCATTTTAATTTTGCTTGTTCTAACCGTACCTTTCAACATTTTTGTTGCTACAATAATGTGAAGGCATGCAGCAGTCTTGTTTCTGCTTGCTACGAGTTGACCGTTTAATTTGCAGGAACATGTAAACAACAATAACATGGTCGTTAAACTGGAAAAGCAACTATGCAATAGCAACATTGAGAAAGGAAACCTAGCTTGATGAGAATTGTTGTTGGTTGCAAGAAAAAACGTGGATAGTAGAAAGTAAAATACAATCTTTTATTTCAACAACTAATCTTGTTCCATTGTCATTAGGCAGGCATTGCAAATTGCAAAAACTATGTAGGTAGGTGTATAGAATCTACTTTATAGTTATGTCTATGTATGTCGACTCTTTTTTCCACCGCGCATTCTTTAGAATCATGGGACCACAGGGGTGGCCCTGGTGGTGAATTGCACTGTTTTAGACAGGAAAAGAGAAACAAAATTTACAGGTAAGATTAGCCAGTTCTCGTGTTTGACTGAAGTTTGTTTGGAGTGAAAATGGCTACTTTTGCAGAACGAAATTGAGCACATGAGAAGTGAATGGCAGATCACTTTACTGCCACTATTGCCGCTACAACTTCGAGCATAGTAGCTCTGTGGAGAATTGAATTGTGACACATGCTTGAATTTAGATTAAATGTGAAAGACATTCCGCTTGTATCGCATCGCGTATGCTTCTCTAGTTTGTTTGTCCACTTTTGCGTGGATAGAAATAATAGATCCTTCTTGGGGACAAATCCTTTTGCCAAATTGTGTACTGGTAGTGAAGTAGGACAGTCGTCCATCCGAATTCTAATCCACAATTCAAAATAAATCTGAATGAACACATAGCGGTGAGATAAAAGTAGGCTTTCTAGAAGCCCCAAACCATTCTTGGCAAACAATGCCAAGAATCTTATTTGTTTTTCTTATGTAGAACATAAAAATAACTGATAGTTTGGAAAGTTTTGGCATCATTTGTATCGTATCTCTCCAGCTAATCACTGTTCATTAAGGGAATTAGCGTAATTAATTTTTGATTTTTACTATTATACTTTATATCAAAATGGATTGTGGGTCGAAATGGAGAAAGGCAACAGGACACCCTGGCATTTTTGGAACTAAACTTTCTCTGGAAAGTGTAAAGAAGAATAACAGAAATGTTTGAAAAACAAGTCTTAAGTTACACCAACGATGAGTCAGATTAGTAATTAGCATTATTAGCATTTTTAAGCCATGAACATCATAACATTTCATTCTAATTATGTTTTTAACCACCTGAAATTGGAGAGCAGTAAAATGTTTAGGTATTTTCTAAACATTCCTTGTTAGGTACGTGTTTACATCGCACGTGTTTACCTTTTCAAGGCCCACATGTTTCAAGGGGTTAAAGAAAAGACCCTTGCTCAAAGGAATTTTATTTGTACTTCAACTACTCAAGTAGAAATTGAGGAAGAACGAGAGGCTGGAGTGTAGAGAAGTAAAAGGAATTTTTTGGTTATGAGGAGGATGACGATGGTGCTGCGTTATGTTACATTACATTCAGTTTAGTGCTTTCACCACAAAAGGACCAAACGATAAAGAAATACGATGGAGACACACGATTTCGCAATCGCTACTTCTGAGAAGAAAAGGTCTCCTTCAAACAAAGCAATTTGTGTAGAAAACGTTGATTCTTGCAAGCCGGCAGGCAGCCACGGCAAGCCTCGTTACTACAAACGTACATATATTGCCTGTGACAATCTCTGCCCGAACCCTTTAAACCTGTTTCTACAATAAAGAATTTCTACCCTTCTATTCTTTCTTTCTTTTTTGAATGATTAATAATGAAAAAGGCTGTGGAACAAATGCTCGTTGAGAAAGGTGGAATAATATGAACTGCCAAGAAAGAATATATTCAGCCAATCTCAGAAAACGTGCTCCATTTTCTTTTCTTAAACTTATAGCAGCTCAGTCATATAACAAATTAGCTGGAGTCGTTCCTGACAAAACGCATAAAGATCATTCTTTCCGTCTTCTTGCTTCCCGATTCTCTTTTGCCCCAAGGACATTTTTCCACTGATATATGAAAAATAAATGAAGATGAAGCGGTTTTCCTTGACAATACGCTACATTTAGAGTCCGATTCTCTTTTGCCCCAAGGACATTTTTCCACTGATATATGAAAAATAAATGAAGATGAAGCGGTTTTCCTTGACAATACGCTACATTTAGGGAAACATGAATGTACCTAGTACTCGCGTATTTGCGCATCATTTTGTCTTTCTTGAGTAAAAACCTGGAAGAAACACTAAAGTAGGACTAGATGTAAAAATGAAAATTTTTGCAATACTTTCTTTGAAACAGAACAACTTGTGCAATGCGTGTGGCATCTCTAACGAAAAAAAAATTATAGAAAGCTATATTGTATCATGACATTAGATCATAAATACCAGGTTCAAAGAAAATGAAGTTTAAGTTGTTACAAAATACATTCATTTAGTTTGCCTGTGGAAAATTTCAGGTGAACAGGTTCAGCTTGAATGGCACTAATGACATTAATGGCGTAATGCTAGGTTTCAAATGTTTCCTACCTTATTTACTCAAATGTATGGACCAAATCAAAACATCAAAAGCATTCATCAAAATTATTGGGCGGAGGACTGGAGTGGAACTGAACAGTCTAAGTATTCTTGGTAGGGTAGGTAGGTCAATTATATATCCCTTTCCCTACGTTTTTTAGCAAAACAAACATACCAAAGTGGAAGGATCTGTAAATATTTTGGTCTTAGTTTTAATGGAATGTTTAGACCTAAAAAATAAGTAATGCTGCTGCCTGATTTCTTAAGTGGAACCCAGTCTGTACCTTGGTTCCATTATTACGGTAGAAGAGTTTTGCAAGTGGGTGGAATGTAATGCTAAACTTATTGGAAATTCAAAACGAAATACCTACAAGATTTGAAAGCAATGCCATCAGAAATGATAATGATAAACATGAATAGAGCTAGACTATCGACTTAATCCATTTATGTAGATGCAGTTAGGCGAGGCATTTCGTCTACTGTGTGCATTGTATTAGTATCTACCAAATGAAGAAATCTTATTTTTATGCCATTAATTTAGGTTTACTAACTCCTCGCTCATGAAACGTGTTCAATTAAAATTGTGGCTTAAACCTGCTTAATTTTACTCTATTTATGATGCACTAATTTTTAATAATTCCTACCTCACGTTCTAATAGAGTAAAGAAATGTGATTGTGATTAATATCAATCACAGTTTCCTACCAAAAATCCTCGTTATGAAAAGGCAATAAGATATTCTCTGTTCTGGAAAGTTTGAATTCAGTCTTATCATCATCATACATAAATAATCTTTGATCCTGCCGTTAAGGATGTGTTAAAAGGCATGAGAGAGGAACTACGTAGATCAGATTATAACAAATGAAAAAGTCTGTCTGTGACCCTATTTGGGGAGAAATGCGACAGTTTGAGCTACTGCTACACAAATGAATGATAAAAATGGAAACCTTACCTTTGAAGAATTTGTTTGCTTGGTGGAGTGAATAAAGACCAA
>JAHZMX010006654.1:0-11715 GCA_027743895.1 Seira musarum | reverse complement strand
AACATTTCTGATTTGTGTATATTGAAGCGGACTGAATTCAATTGCCAAAATTGACAGCTTGCTCGTTCACCATGTAAAACATTTACAGTGCATCGTACCACAGCATAACAATGGCTCAAGTCAGTCCATATTGTAAATGGAACAATTTATTTCTTCAGAATATTTAACAATACCGTAGGAGGAGAGACCGAGACCGACAGGAAACAAAATTTATTTTTGTGGGTGCATCTGACACTGCAAAATTGATACCTGTGTGCAAAGTACATAGGCATACGTACATGTACAAGCCTGTCAATTAGCCATGTTTCATATTTTAGTGTGGAGGCCATTCTGAACTTCCTGAAGCACTTCATTTCATATTTATTATTGCAGTTCAACTCGGAAAACAAAAGTCTTTACGCTAGAGCACCCTTCACTCACTCCATTCAGTCTTTTAATTTTGTGGTACTGTAGCAAAATATAACTTCCAGGCTAGTAACCAATCTCAACAAAACAGACAAGTACATTATTTTCACCATCAGTCAAAACCAGGCTTGATCTCTTGGGGAGAAATGTATGAAAAAGGGCAAGGAGTGCATATTGAAAACGCTTCGCGTTCGACTTGCAAAGCAATGATTCAAAAATGGCAGATGACAAGGGTTAAAAGTATTTGAAAAAGCCTGCTGGATGCTTCATGTTTAAAATATCTTCATATATAACAACTCGTTGTTTCCAGAATGATGATTATGTTGTCTTCAGTGAACAGTCAAAGACATCATAAATACCCTTGGGGTGAATGAAAGGTGAACTGACTTGGATTTTGAATAGAAACTTCAAGTTGTTTATATTCACAATATGAGTAGAGCAGTGTAATAATAAGCTCCCAAAATCACATTTTACATTGCATTGCAGCCATGATTCACTTACAACTTTTGAATTTATTATCATTATTATAGGAGGTAAGTCAGCGAGCAAGAAATAACAATAGGTAAGTATGTAAGTATAAATTCAGATACGAAAATGACTTGTAGTATCATTATCGGACTAATGCAGATCTGTTCACATCCGATCCGATTCAAGCGTTGTACTGATTGTGAGTGAAACTTCAAGTTGTTTATATTCACAATATGAGTAGAGTAGTGTAATAATAAGCTCCCAAAATCACATTTTACATTGCATTGCAGCCATGATTCACTTACAACTTTTGAATTTATTATCATTATTATAGAAGGTAAGCCAGCGAGCAAGAAATAACAATAGGTATGTAAGTATACTTAAGTTCAGATACGAAAATGACTTGTAGTATCATTATCGGACTAATGCAGATCTGTTCACATCCGATCCGATTCAAGCGTTGTACTGATTGTGAGTTCTGAAAATGAGCATAACAGCCGGTCCATAGATTTCCCAGTGGAACTGCTACGTCCTCATTTGCCGTACCATTAACTGGACGTAGACAATAAATCTTTGGCATTTCAATTCATAATATTATAGAATCAAAGATTCCCTCTCTCATCTCTTCTCTCTTGCACACTCTCTCTCCCTTCTCCCTTTTGTTATTTTACTTTTCCTGGAAGCTTCGAGCCAACTATAATTTCTAATCATTGCTTGTCAGTCACTCTTTCTACTCTGCTGCCATGTAAAGTTTATAAAAGGGAGAATTTCCTAGAATTTTGCCATCATCATCATCATCACCACATCAGTTATTTGAATCTTGCTATGCTCCTTACAACAATGCCACACATCTTTCCATATCGTATCATAACGGCATCACTCAAAAATATTTTGTTGAAGCATGATGCATGCATTGAATCATGCATTCATTACATCTATCTTTAGACTTATTTTCTCTTTAGATTAGAGCAAGTTAGCAAGCTACAGATACATATATTCATATTTCGGTGGGATCACCGAAAGGCTCAATATGGGTTCATCGTCAAAAACACTACCGGACAAAAAGAGGATAAAATGCACAAAATCAAGACTACACGGAAGCGAGATAGTCTCATGGATCTGTGGTATAAAATGCTTTTGTTTGCTTGGTAAAAAAATTATGAAAGCCATTAATGTAATTTTGTACAAAGCTATCATCATGCATGAGTTTAATATGGCATAAGGATAGAATAACACACCACCACCACACAACCATACATAAATACCAAAGTAAGTAGGTACATCCATCTCTGCACGGCCCATATTCCAATTCAAAGAGATTGGATTTCTATTATCACAACCAGAACCAGAGTCAGAAAAGCTTGGCAATAGAGCACTTTCCAGCTTATTATTTTCCTGGCATAAGCCTTTCCCCAAGCTTGATTATAAATTTTAATGCTGTGACTTAATTCGACCAAGCAAAAAGCTGTTATTCTTTCTCCACTGTGTATAAATTCATTTGGAGCGTATTAGCATTACTACTCTGAACTTATTAGCATGGTTTTTCCTCTTTAATGGGATTAAATCGTAGTAATGGAAGGGAAACGATATATCCACTTACTACTTTTTCCTTTCTCCATTTTCCCTTTTAGTAGAGCGTGACTACGTCGTTAATGTAGGAGTATCTTCTTGCCCTTATTATGATGTTTGATACGATGTAATGGCTTCATTGCAACACTCATTCCCGAAGCAATGAAATGATCTTGCACTATTTCGCAACACTATTGTCGACTCTTGTGGGTTCAACCCAATAATGGTTTTTATAAGCTTTTCTCATGTCTTCTTGTTCCACGCAACTTTTTGAACCTAACACGAGTACAGCACCTCATTTAGATGATTCATGGCGGAATTTTGACATGCCTATGCTGGCCAATGCAGCTGCAACAGAGGATAGTGGCTCTCTGTGGACATCTAATCCCACTAATGCTATTGTTCTCTGGATATTTTTTTATTTCTCTTGGTAAATGCTATTAACCCAAATTTAGGACGTCTATTGTCCACTTGCACACAAAAAAAAAAACTGGACATCGTTTTTGTTTAGATGTTCCTTGTTATCATCGACTTTTGGACAATGAAAGGAAGGTGATGAAGAGCTCTTAGAAATAGCCACTGGTGCTCAAAGCTATCCAATTAAAAATATTTCTATTTCTTTCTTGGGATTTCACCATTCTCTTCTGCGATTCCCTCAAAATTCAATTTCATAGTTGACTTTAGTTTCAATGCGATGCAATGCAACTAACCAAACTGTTTTGTATTCCGTATGCAATTTTCGCCCAACTGTTTAATACTTCCTGTATTACTTCAGCTTATCTTCCAAAGAAAAAGCGGAAACACGTAGAAAAATCCTAAATCTTTCTTTTTCACATTTTACTGCACATCCATTTTCTCTCTTAATAGAAATATCTTTTTTGTTTCTCCTTCCCAGGTCCATTTTTCCTCTTCTTTTCATTTCTTAAACATCTTTCGGGACTGAAAAACCGGAAGAGCTAACTACACGGCTGGGGTGTTTGGGAAAAAATAGCATTAGGCACGTTCAAACTTCTTGAGGACTGCAATCATCAAAGCAAAGCCTTCTCCAGGAAAAATCCTTAAAAAAGTCAATTCCTTTTGTAACAGAAGGATGCACCATACCATCACACTGGAGGATCATTATCATCGTCTTCATGCATTTTTCCCTGCACCATAAAAACTTTAACTTTCCTTTGTACTTCAAAGACGGTAGAAAACAAAGGGAGGAAGAAGAAGAATGTTGTTGCACACTTGAGTCTCATCCTCCTCATTCCCACTTCTCTCTTTTCATTTCATGTAGGTTCGAATAGAGTAAAAGAAAGTGAGGAAGTATGCAGCCTTTTTTACTCTCTCTCTTTCTCTCTCTCTCCTCAGCCGTTAGTGCATTACCTTTGAGAAATAATTTTGTTCTATCTATCCAGCGATGTGCTTCATCGCATATATGGCTTATCATAGAAAGAAGGAGGAAGAAGAAGTGCTTTTCTTCAAAATGGTTATTCAACCTCCCTCACATTCTCTTTCACAATTTTCCTTCCTTCGCTCGTTTCCTTCTCGCCTTGGCCTTGCAACTTGGAGTGGAGGGAATGCATTGCCAAAAAACACATTCATTCAACCATTTACCGCAATGCATCACATAAAAATATAGCTGAAAGTTAAACTGTCCCACCATTATTATTGCTCTTTGCAATGAAGCCACCGTGTGTTTTGTTGTTTGCTTTCATTTATAATCATCCCTTCGAGCCAAATGTGCGCTAGAAGGGAAGAAGAGATGGTGACTAGTGACTAGGATGATTTCCTTTCTACTTTTACTTTTATACTTCGAGCTCTTTGAGATGATGTTCCTACGGCTTGAAATGATCTCAAAAGAATAACCCCATGCTAAGATATGATCACGTTCTTGATGATCATCGTGATAGTCTAATGCGTAGGCTTTTTCTTCCCACTGTTAAATTGCCTCTATTTTACTGATTCCTTTGCAAAAGGTTTCTCTCTCCCTTTGGAAAAGCATTTCCTATATTTTCTCTGCCTGGATTACTATATTGGGACTCTCATGTTTAGCCTCCACTTTAAAAATAAAAATTTTTTTAGGGAAAGAAGTGAAACAGGAAGGATAAAGAAATGGCAGTGAAGGCGCAAAATGCACTTCCTCCGTCGTACTTATTTAGAATTCTTTGCAGATAAAACTTCTCTCTCTTGATTCTTATTTCTGTTACAAAGTCAAACGATAATCTATGTTGCATTGAACATGCACTATCTCCAAAAAAAAGTAAAAGGGACAACGAGATGCGTTCTGACTGTTTTCTTCGTAAAAGTCATTTTTTTTCTTTAGTGCACAGCGTGCAGTCGCCGTTTGGAAGTGAAAATGAAAGACCTCATGCATTCTTTAGAGTTTGTAATTCCACGAATTTGTATTCCCGAATGGAAAAAAACTCCAGGAGGATTTTTAAAAACCGTCATTTGTCTACGTGCAGTCTTGTGAAATTGAAAATTTTGGCTAACTATGAATAGAAAATTAAATGACTTTTGTAAAATGCTTAAACCCATCACCGCCATCGAATATAAAAAGCCATTCTTTCACATTCCTTTTTACTTAAAGAACATGAATGAATTTCGCCACTACTTTTCTCCTGTAACAACAAACGTAGATAAGCACATAGAGAAAATTACCTCAAGGCTCTAGGAAAAAAGACTAAAATGGAGGTAGTGTTTTATGGAAGTCCTAATATCTGACCTGTGCTATTTTGGTACATCACATTTTTTTGGTGCAGTAGTTATTCTATAATTTATTGTGAAATACATTTAGCAAGCATTTTCTTTTTAAAGGATGTAAATCACCTCCTGCTCGTTTTCTTCCCTTTGGTAAATGCCGCAATACCTAGCTCGAGTGAAGTAACATCATTACATTACACAAGTCTACGCTGGAATGAAAATGCTTTACAAATTTCAAGTAACCACCATGCCATACTATACCACCAACACAATAAGTGTGTGCATTGTGTGTCAGTTCAGCGGAAAAAAGGACTTTTTTCTTAGCATTTCATAGGGCTCGCTATTTACGTGCCTAATAATAAATATAAGTTTTACTTCCCCCACATAGTGAATTCATTCCGTTATCATAAACCTTTAAACTTTGTACTAGACCATCGTCATCATCATTGGGGAGAAAATAGAGTGAAGTCATTTAGTCAGGAAGAAGATCTTCCCTTGTAAGTCCACCATACCATATTATTGCATAGAAAAAGATCAGTGAAAAAATGAGGCTCATACTGTTTTTTGTTGAAGGAAACATGAAAATGCAAGAGAGAGCAAAAGCCGGAATTTCCAGCAAGTCCCAAAGGAGGAAGACAGAAAACGCAGAATAAAAAAATATGTAGGTACAGGGTTTATGGGACTCTGAAAAACTTACTGGCATTCATTTCGTTTTTACCATTCTGAATAAAGTACGTGAGCCTTTGTCCGAAGGAACGATGAAGTGATGTAGTGCCATAAATAGCCTGGTATATTGTATGTACTTTATGAACTACAAATGTTTGGACACTGAACTGAGTAGAAGAAACAATGTCGTTGGTGGATAGGAGATCACACACACACACAGTAGTAAAAATACAAAGTTAGTTGGTCTTGCTACTATTTTCTCGTTTACTTTTCTTTAACAAGCAAAGAAAAAAACTTTGAATTACATCATTCATTCTTGTGTGTGTACTGCAGTACTCTCTCTCTTTCTTTCGAATTACAGGGAATGGCCTTGGCAAAGCAAATAAACTTTTCTTGTCTCTCATTCCAATGGCCATCATTCTTGTGCTCCATTATGCGTTCCAAAGAGCCTCTTCCTNAACTGAGTAGAAGAAACAATGTCGTTGGTGGATAGGAGATCACACACACACACAGTAGTAAAAATACAAAGTTAGTTGGTCTTGCTACTATTTTCTCGTTTACTTTTCTTTAACAAGCAAAGAAAAAAACTTTGAATTACATCATTCATTCTTGTGTGTGTACTGCAGTACTCTCTCTCTTTCTTTCGAATTACAGGGAATGGCCTTGGCAAAGCAAATAAACTTTTCTTGTCTCTCATTCCAATGGCCATCATTCTTGTGCTCCATTATGCGTTCCAAAGAGCCTCTTCCTATGGAAAAAAATTGGCGAAGCCAAAGCCAAGGAATAAGAATACGCAATGCTATTAGAGTACTCCGGGTTTTTCTTTTATTTCTTCATGCTTCCCTTATTTCACATGGTTCACCTCACAAAATTCATTCCGGAAACGACCTGGACTCTCAATGACAGCAGGTAAATATATATTTCGAGGAGAATGGGCCGGTGTGCGTAATAATGAGGATCATTGTTATCCCATCGCATCTCTCTAAAACATAAGAAAGGACATTTTCAAAATAGGGGGTTTTATCTTGTTTTAAGGCCGGATGAAAAAAATGAAGCTCGTCCATAGCTCGTGTCAATTTCAAAGAATGAGAATGTGGAAAATGGATATACGTAAACCTGATAGTATCGCATAGAAGACGACGATTGTAGCAGTAGTGCGTTGCGTTTTTATAAACTCGTTTAGAAAGACTGAAATAAGGACTAGTCTCTGAGGAGCTTTGAAGGAACGAATGGAAATGGCTCAAGATTGAATAATAGGTGGCCACAAGTAGCTCGAAGAAAATCCTGTAGAATGGATAGAACTCCTATTTTCTTCTTGTCTCGTGAATTTGGATAAAAGTCGAAGAGAAACTAGTACAATTAGTGGGGGAACAAAAGGTAAGACTATTTCTTGAAGAGAAAGTAAACTCAGAATCTAGTTTTCTTTTTTTGCGATGCAAAATTTAGTAGAGTTCCTTAATGGGTTGACTGACTTGCTTAGATGAAATTTCTAGTAATACCATCGTATATTGCATATTTTAAAAGAGTACTTTGGGAAGAACCAATTCATATATAATGCAGATTAATATCGTTTACTTGGCTTTTATTGTATTTATAAAGGGACTGTGACTACAACGTTGAGGTAATAATGCATGGGCGGCACAGGAAGGAAGAGAAGATAGAAAATGCACAACAGACGGAAATGGCCTGAGAAAAAAAGAGAGTTAGAAAGTCGGAGTCGGCTGAACAAAGGGATTTCAATGAAAGTTTCATGGAAAAAGTTGGAAAGTTGTGCGCACAATGCAAAAAAAAGAATGAAAATGCTATTCTCTATTCGCCATTCCAGGGCTGTTAAAATTTGCTTAAATTTCAACTTAATTGAGTCACTACTAGTGTATTTTGTTTCAGAGGGCTGTTTCATCTTTTAGTTCGCATCTAAAAGTGGGAAGGAAAGGATCGTAAAATTTTCCTTTATATTTTAGACTGGCTCTTTGGAGAACCACAAAGGAATGATCCGTCCAAGAAATACTATTATGAAGAGATATGCATGACGTCTATTATGTGTATGTCTCTATCCAAGCGATATGGAGTTGTAGCGTACATTTTCTTAAGCATTTGCACATAAAGTACCTATTCAGCTATTCAAGCGCCACAAAAAACTCTAGGCTGGCCGACATTGAGCCCAAAGTTAAACTGTGCCAAAGTTTATGTTATGGCTGGCTTAACTTTGAGGTAATGTTCGTACATGCCTAACCTACCATCACCAAGAAATACTTCGATATGGAGGAAAAGAGAAAAAAGAAAAAAATGCCGTTAAAGAACTCTTCGTATTTTTTTATTTGTGGAAAGAAAGCCTAGGATTGCTTAAAAGAAGATCTTGCAAAGTTAAGTTAGAATTTTGAGGATTTAATAAATCTCGTCTTCGAGTGATTTAGCTATTCAAGCGCCACAAAAAACTCTAGGCTGGCCGACATTGAGCCCAAAGTTAAACTGTGCCAAAGTTTATGTTATGGCTGGCTTAACTTTGAGGTAATGTTCGTACCTAACCTACCATCACCAAGAAATACTTCGATATGGAGGAAAAGAGAAAAAAGAAAAAAATACCGTTAAAGAACTCTTCGTATTCTTTTATTTGTGGAAAGAAAAGTCTAGGATTGCTTAAAAGGAGATCTTGCAAAGTTAAGTTAGAATTTTGAGGATTTAATAAATCTCGTCTTCGAGTGATTTTAAATGGGAAGCACATCTGGCTAAGAGTACAATAAAAAGCCGAGAAAATACCCCAGGAAAATGCTGTGAATGCCATTTTCTCTCAAACATGGAAAAGGAGACAATAAGATAAGCGTTTGTGTATTCAAATGAGGGTGACTAAAAAGGAAATCTTGCCTAGTCCGTCTCAGTCTCAAGCCAGGACATACCTAGTTAGGCTTAGCCCTCGTTTTGAAAATAAAAACTCGTTTGACCTTTCAAAATTCTGCAACATTTTCACGTGCAAGGCATGATCATGATCAATCAAGCTACAATGTATCTTGTGAAGGGGTTTTAAATAAGTAATTTCCAGGGAAAATGAGTCTGATGGTTTTTGTTACTGTTTACCCCACGCATTAATAAATCATCAACTCGTTTTAATGTATCATAAAAACGATGTATGAAAATGTGAATAGGAGTTTGTAACTGCATATATGCATAAGATAATCGGTATTCAAGGGCAATGAAATCAATGCATTGTACTTGCTCTTCTCCCTACGTCATTCATTATGATGATCGTGACGAGTTTGCGGTGGAAGTGGTTCTGACTACGAAATATCCTTCATTCCCTCTTTCCGACGGAAGAATAGGTCGAGTATGCACATGGTCCCAACTGTGGTTGTTTCATAAATGAAAAATAATTCATTATGCATGCATTACGCAAAACCCAGCATTGTTTGAAACGTTTGGTGTTTTCAGCTAAAAATTTCGACCTTGTCTGCCAAAAAAATAGAACACGGATCAATATAAAATGAGAGGTTGGGCAGAGAGCACAAAAAGTTGCAGTAAAGTGCTGTATTCCTCAGAGAAGCATAAAATTAAATGAAGTTTGGGAGGTTTATGAAATATATGGCTATGTATATCATACGCATTAGTTCAGAATATAAAAATTATGCTTTGGACTTTCGACAAAACCGTCATGCACAAAACTTTTGTCTAAAATAGCGTAGATTTGAATTGCTTATTACCTAATTTACTAATATTTACATAACCAAATATACTAATACACAAATTAAAATTAAAAGCATGATGCATATTCGGCTTAATATGCTTTTTTTGCATGGTGCGTAATATCCAGGTTAGAGTTACCATTTTCCGATAAGTTGAAAAAATTGTTTACAGCTTACCTGATTATTGCTTGTCGTCTGATTCATTCACCATCCGCGTTGAGACGTGGGACAGATCTGTAAGTTAAATAAATTGCAAATTAAAATGGTGCAAGAGATAATTAATTTGTCGAGTTTATACTTTTAAATAATTAATGCAAGATTATTTAAGACATGGAATGCTGTTTATGTTCTTTCTTGTCATTTGAAACGCATTTTAATTGACTTCTCAAGACGTAGCTTTATCAGCATTAAACGATATCTCCAGCCATGGTTGAAATCATTGAAACTTAAAATCATTTGTTTTTGCTAGTGAAATGGAAAAGTCGTTAGAGTGCGTAGAATTTCCATATACATACAACATATTTCGTATGAAAAAGATCTCGCAATAGATGTGATGAAGTCGTGCCGAATTCAGCAAGAAGATATAATAATATGTCCACGTTAATGTTCCTCATTAACACCCGCAAGTTTCCTCTGAAATGATTGCGGCTTCAAGACGATTAAAGGAAAACGCACCGCCGCCTTTCAATTTCAAGTTGCATCCTGCGATGCGAACCACATACGAAATGGCGATGGAATAGAAAATCGTACTATCAGATTTCACCTCTCCCTCGTTCCTCTCTAGAATAACAAAAGTAGTAGACGAGGACGAGACTTGTTCGGAGCAGAATAAATGAAAATGACTAGCTCAGCTGCTTTTCGTAGCTGCTCATTTACAAAATCTGATTATTTTAAGAGCGTGTGAAGTGCAGGCCAGGCATATAATTTTATGAAGCTCAATGACTTTCCTATAATGCGAACATTTTGCCGGAGAACATCTAAATAAACGATAATAGTTTGTTGAAGCACTTGCTGCAATAAACTTGTGTCATCAACATCAATTAAGGTAATGTAGCGACAAAGAGAACTGGATCGAGCTGAACATTTCCCTGACTGCATTAGATGATGGCCAAAGGCAAAGCAAATATTTTTTACTATCATCATGTCATAACCATAACCAAATTCATATTCATTCGAATCTAATGAGGAATTCCACCATAATTACTGAGCAGCCCTGTTTTCCACGTGGCTCTTACTTTGTCCCTAATGACCATAATACACTTGAATTTTGTAATTTGTACGATCGTCTTCATATCTGTATGACATTAGAAATTGGCAGAAGCGACAAAGTTGAATTTAAGGTAGTGTTGTTCTTCAAAACATCAAAGTCAAAGGTATTTCGTTTTTACGGTTTACGTACGCCTCCAGTTTTTTGTCATCACAAAAATAAGGAACGCGACCAGAATGGAATCTCTAAAATGTTCGATAATGTAAAATGAAAGAATATTTTTCAACACCATTTTAGAAACCCGAATTTGCATAAAAAGGGAATTAGGGCGTTTTCCAAAAATATTCATACACATTTTTTTCCCAAGAATTTTCTTCAAAGCAGAAGAAAAGGGATTTTTAAGAAAACCAAGTATCCCAGTTTTACTCTGCTGCTCTGCAGGTATCAAAAGCACAAAAGCGAGCAGAGAACAGGAAAAAATGAAAAACAAGCTTTATTTCCTTTTGTGAATTGAATTTTAATGTGAAGCAAAGCTCCCAGACGAAAGAGGTGCAATGCGATTCACAATCCTCATTTGAAAATCAGGTGTAAAGCATGGATTTTTCATGAATTCAACGGAATTGGCGCCTCGTATTACTACTCCATATTAGATTTGTTTGTGAAAGAGGTACCTACATAAAATAAACATGCCATTCGAGATTTTTGTTTGTTTTGGGAACACCACATCACACAGCGAATCACATCGCCGGCATGCTCAAGAAGACTCACAAAATTTTTATTATTTTGGTGGAATGACCACAATGAAAAAAAAAGTAAATGAGTGATGATGCTCCCAAACTTTAAGAATATTTAATGAGGTTATTATGGCCTCGAAAGTAGAGAAGAAAATTATGTATATCTGCCCATTTTTACATTCTACAACGCCCACCCCCTGTTTCATTTCTTGGGCATTTCGCGACTTCATGCAATAAACGAAGTAATGAGAGTATCAAGACAGTAATAATTAAATCATTTTTACGAATGCCTGGTTTTTGCCTT
>JAHZMX010006653.1:0-12281 GCA_027743895.1 Seira musarum | reverse complement strand
GATGAGATTCCAAGAAAACGGAATAGTGCATAAACTCGTAAAATTTTTTGTCCAGATATTGCCTTCCAATTTTAGAAAGTATTCATCCTGATTTAATTCAACTTTATTTATATTGTGGGTAGCGTTTAAATATTCGAATTCTTCGATTTTTAAAATTTGGATTGCATATCAATATATGTATTTCATATGAATGGTTATGTAGGTGGCTCTAGTTCTGTTACAATGACTTTATACCCTAATGTCTATATTATTTGTCTCCAGGCTTGTATCATTTTTTTCATAGGTCATGCTATGCCTGATGCATTCTTGATGCTTATTTCGTGCAAGTGCATCTTCAATTTCTCTGGATACTTCTAAATCTCGGTTTCAATTTTTTTCTTCAAATTACTTAAAGAGACTCCTTTAGAATCCTTAAGTATGGAGGGAAATGTCCCTTTGAGCACTACTCACAAAATAAATGGTTTCTGGGATCTTGAACCGCTTCAATTGAATTCAATAGAAAATATTTTTCTCTTTTCTATTGACTATGCATTATAAAATGTCTTTCTTTCCCCTTTTAAGAATCTTGAAATGTCTAGTCTTGGCTAGGGCTAGGTAAGGTGCATGGTCATAGGATTTTTAAGGTTGAGCCGACCAACTCGTCCTTTTTCGTGATCGTGATTCTTCCTGTTGAGCACAATGAGCTAAGAGATTTGTTGTATGGACACCATCAGCGTTAGATATTTTCTTAAAGATGATGATGCAATGATGATGATCTGATCGGCCATAAATACTTGAGCTTGCCGGCTTCCCTGTCCACTGACTAAAGACTGAACAGCCTATCCACTTTATCATTTTTTTGACTTTGCATTGGCATACCTACCTATTGATTACTTGTCCTTCTTTTATTTTCTTTCCTTTAATAACCGTCGTGATCATAATGACGGCATTATTGTGCAAGCCGTGCCCAGTTCAGTCAGTCTATTTTAAAAAAAAGAATTTTATTTAAGAATGATAGAGAGTTTCTTCAGGGATAATGTCAAGGCACAATAAATATTAATTCTCACTAAATCTTTTTTTTAAAGCTTGAGGCAAAACAACAATTTCAATTACGATTTATTTTTCCATTTCGCAGGAGAGACAAAGGATTCCAGACTTGAGGGCGCATGCATTCCAAGTACACACGTTCCAAGAACTGTCAAGATGCCAGATCTGTCAAAATTTCTTGTGGGGGTTGTCTAGTCAAGGTCTTTTGTGCAAGGGTAAGTATACCCTCAACAAACCGGAACCTGGCTTATTACTCAAGTATATCTACTTAGTATTTTATGAAAATTTTTTACTCTTTTCAGATTGTAATTTAATTACGCATGAAAACTGTGCGGAACGGGTGATAACGGACTGTGAACCTCAGTTAAGCCACATAGCTCAGGTATTCGGAGCTCCAGACTTGAGGGCGCATGCATTCCAAGTACACACGTTCCAAGAACTGTCAAGATGCCAGATCTGTCAAAATTTCCTATGGGGTTTGTCTAGTCAAGGTCTTTTGTGCAAGGGTAAGTATAACCTCAACAAACCGGAACCCGGCTTATTACTCAAGTATCTACTTCATATTTTATGAAATGTTTTTTACTCTTTTCAGATTGTAATTTAATTACGCATGAAAACTGTGCGGAACGGGTGATAACGGACTGTGAACCTCAGTTAAGCCACATAGCTCAGGTATTCGGAGCAGACTTAACAATTCTCGTCAAAGCAGCTGGAGGCTTCCGACCCCCATTCGTAATAGAAAAGTGTGTCACTGAAATTGAAAAAAGGGGACTGCATATCGAAGGGATTTACCGTGTCTCCGGCTCAAAGGAGCAAACAGAAAGGCTGAAAAAGTACCTAGAACAAGGTGGGCTCATTTTTTCTTCTTTTTCTTTCAATGTCTTTGTCGACTTTTCCTTGTCTCCTCATCAATTTTTTCTACGCCAGTAGCCTTCATGTTCATTCTCTTTCAAAAATTATCCTTATCTCTGGAACGGGTAATTGTACAAAAATGGGATTGTAAAAATAAAATAGTTGCTGTTGCTGCTAAGCTATTCACAAATGTGGATGTGATGGATGATGGGTTGGTTGATGGGATCAAGTGATACATAAAACTCGAGAAAGTGAGATGAGATGAGACGAAACGAGCTGTTCTTGGAACATGAGAAAATGCTTGTTATGCGTGCATGTATTATCTTCATTAACTATCTTCCTATGTCAAGTACGAAAATACACCTCTCGGTTGCTCGTTATTCTGGTTGGATAAATCTAAACAAAGAACAAGACCAGAACACCATTATTATTCTTGTCCAACAAAGCGTGCCTTTGTCCAATACACTGAATTTCATTTTCATCCCAATAAAAAATGTTTTCGGATTCACCATGTCAAAGCTTTATATAACGTCATTGGATTGTACGAATTTATACCATCTTAGCGGATTTAACATTTTTTCCAATACATGATGAGACATGAAATCCCAACAAGAGTCCTGATAACTTTATAACAATGGTATTACAAAATCTGGTCCAGTATATCAAGCTTAAACTGTACCTGATTTGGAGAGCGCTTAAACGAACACGATCGTTTTTGGACCCGCAGCCAACAAAACATTGACAAATTTGATGTTTGACATTGAACCCAAGTTGAATCATGAATTTTACTTTTGAAAATAAAAAATTCCCAATATCTCGGCGCCCAAGTTGCTTCCATCTCGTCTGCATTTTGCTTGATGGACTTGATCCCAATCGCAGCACTTCATTTTCTTTAAAATTCAATTGAAATCTTTTTAAGAAAGACTGATAATTCGTATTTACAAACTTTTAGCAAAAATGTTGATTTTCTTTATGCGTTGAACAAATAAATGAAAGATTTTTTCCTGCTTCGAACAAATTCATTTGCTGCTGCTGCTGATTTGTTTATTGCAATTGCGAGCTATACAAAAGCCTTAAAATCTCACAGTGGGACGCATTATTCCGGAACAAAAGTCGAAGAATTTGTAATAAAAAATGGGAAACAGTTCTGGATCTTCCAGTCAGACAGTCCGACCAAGTATTCACAATAAAAATGCTGATAAAACAGGAATTTCACAGACGATTGGGCCTGCATTTTTCTTGGATGTACACCCCATGACTTCAATGTTTATTCATTTAGCCATAAACAACTTGTTTTCCTCTTGAAAATACACACACACACAAGTACAATATTATCGGTTTCTTTTCTCTGAAATATTCGCTTTCAATTTTATATGTACGCACTCTTTTTCATGATGACGCATTATTCCGGAACAAAAGTCGAAGAATTTGTAATAAAAAATGGGAAACAGTTCTGGATCTTCCAGTCAGACAGTCCGACCAAGTATTCACAATAATAAAAATGCTGATAAAACAGGAATTTCACAGACGATTGGGCATGCATTTTTCTTGTATGTACACCCCATGACTTCAATGTTTATTCATTTAGCCATAAACAACTTTTTTTCCTCTTGAAAATACATACACACAAGTACAATATTATCGGTTTCTTTTCTCTGAAATATTCGCTTTCAATTTTATATGTACGCACTCTTTTTCATGACATGAGGAATTTTCATCGCTCACAATCAGACATAGACATGCCACTCTTGGATAAAAGAAGGAGTAGAAGCTGGCATAATAAATTCGAGATTATTGTTAAAATGATAAAAGCATTTTCGAAAAATTCATGAATTCTTTAAAACCAAATACAAAGAGCTTCTTGAAAGCACAGGAGCATTTTTGCTTCGTTAATTTGTCATTGTAAAGTGTGCTAAATGCATATTTTTTTTCTATTTCTAATTCTAATACATAGCATATGCCACATGCGTACAACCATGTCAAAAATCCAGCTCGATCTGGTCTACTCAATCATAATATCAAAGCCATGTTTATATTTTAGTATTTCAAAACTGGCAAATATATTAACGCCAAAACAAATCGTGAAATCGTATTATGATCACAATAGCACGTTCATCTCAACTCGAGAAATAAAAAATCTCTGTACGAACCAAATAGGTTGTGTTGTATCAGCTATTCATTTTTATAACTTACACTACAGCACGAACCTTTCTTAATAATTACCGTTTTCCTACTAAATATTCATGTTGAGGTTTCTTCACTACTTATTTCGTGTCTTTGCAATATACATGCTAATTTTCTTTAATGTTATGAAGGTAATAATTACCCAACTCATCTAGTCTCTTCCTAGGGGTTTGAAAAGCGATATGCGCGGAATTATGGTTTAGCGAATGATTGCGATGGAATGCATTTTTGCGATAGCCGAAGATATGACACATGTTGCTTTAAAGACACCGTTTTAGGTTTTTATAAACTTGGTCAAATCTTTCTCGCAATGCAAGTGATAATATACGCATAAAGTCAATGAAATAAATTAGAAGAAAAATCCATGATTTCATAAATCACTGTTAGCAAGACCCATACCGGACCCGTCGCTCTCTTCTTCACCTTAAGAATGGCAACTGAAGCTACGCCTAGAGTTCTATTTAGACATGATGGTTTAAGGTTTCTAAATCTTACTTTATAAAGCAAATAACGTTAATTTGGTTAGTTCAATACATTTATTCAGTGTATAAATAACTTTCATTGTTTCAATATTTATTTTGCATTATGATAATGCATTTGATTTGTATGTGTGCATACCATTGCTTTGGCTTATTACTCATGTCTGCTTTGTTAATTACAATTGTATTCAAAGTGTAAACTTGCATTGATGCATTTTTCGCACTCACAATTTGTCTTCCTTTAACAAAATTTTAGATTAGAATGAATTTGACTAGCAACTGTTTAAATGTTTGCTCGAGGCTGATCAGTATGATTGCGTAAAGCTTGAAGGCCTCCTTTGTAGATTGCGATATTTATTGTCAAATCAGAGAAGAAGCAATACCGACAATAATGAAATGTAGATGTGAGCATGTTCAAATTTAATTGCAAAAGTAAAAAAAAAAGAGAGAAATAGTAGCAAGAAAGTATGTAGTAGCTGCTTGTTTGTCAGTCCTTGACCCAAAATGAAACGAGGATTTACCTGAATTTGCTTCGTTCGTGCTTGCTTCTTGTTTATGGAAAATTTTATAGTTAGCTCAGCACTATAAAATCTGCTTGGGGCTTACTTTTACTAGACAAGTGTGACTGAAAATGAAATTGGGAGTGTCTGAAATGAAGGTAACAATTGGGTTTACGTAAGGTATTTCAGATGCTTTTATTCCAAGTATTTCTCTTGGTCTAACACTGATAACCTCTCACTTTCGTGTGGTAATTAAGTTTGCAAATGGGTTTGAAGGCGAGAAGATAGTGAAGTTTAATGGGAATCAAATGATTACACTCTTTTAAAAGGGATTGGACTTGGGACTGTATGATGAATATTAAATTATTCAAACATTTTGGATATTGCCGATTGCTTGATTGAAATAAAATCATCTCAAATATTCAATGTCCGCACCAATTCACGATTTTTCCTTGATAATCAATGGAATGTGTAAAAATTCTCAAATCCACTCCGTGTCAATATTTATGATAGCCTGATCATCTTATTCCCGATAAAAAATGAATCATGACTTTGCATGGATAAAACTGGAATGTACACGACTTCGACTTTGCATTATTATAAAATGATTTTTTAATGTGAATAACATGATCTGACATGGATCATCATCATCATGGATCTGTGAGGAGTGGAAGCATGACATGCAAAAAAGCACTTAGTCTTTGCAATCACGATTAGATCTTAAGCCACTCAAAGAGATCCCATGTAGATCCTAAAGATATCCATAAATCCAATTCAGCCAAGTTGAATGCAAATGGACTTTCAATTTCAATTGCTTTTTCTACAGCACAGAAAGCCTAATAAATTTGATATTTATCGATTTGATGTATTTTTTTTTCAGAGCGTGAATCTGCAGACATGAGTCAATTCCCTGATATTCATTCCATGTGTGGTCTAGTGAAGTTCTACTTCAGGATTCTCCCTCAACCGCTCATTACCACGGATGTGTTTCAACGCTTCTTGAATGCCGGTATGTTGTCCTTAGGCTTTGTGTCTGCAGTACCTATTATCGAATGCAAAGTAATCAAAAGAAAATGAGATCATCATATTCTTTTTCATCATCACCGGAGTATTTCCAATTCCAATTTCCATTGAAAAAAATAGTCGCAGTTGCGGTTGCCGCAATTAGGCCCGTATAAAATGAATTCAAGCTTTAAATGGATTAATCATGTGCTGAAAATGTAATGAATAGAGGATCTCTGCGAAAAGAAAAAAGAGTAGCAATAGCATGAGCGACTCGCATTAAACTGAAGATTTAGCTGTGGGGGGTACATTGACAAGTAAGACGTAATAAAGGAAAATACAAAGAGGCTATGGGCTAGCTAAAAAAGTCTTTTTTGATGTTTTGCGAAAGGCATGAAATGATCATGGAACAATACTGGGGATAACAAAAAAGACATTTCAAATCCTCACTTCTTCATTTACATTTTGTTTATGTAAGCTTAAGTACTTTTTTTCTATTTTTCCAATTATTTTTTGTGGCTAAAGCCACATTAGATTGAATGACATTCACCTTCAATATTTCATGTTGTATCTGGCGTTAATCCCTTTGCAAAAAAAGTCTTTTTTTCTATTTTTCCAATTATTTTTTGTGGCTAAAGCCACATTAGATTGAATGACATTCACCTTCAATATTTCATGTTGTATCTGGCGTTAATCCCTTTGCAAAAAAGTAAAGATTTTCAAGGTTAGCCAATTTAGCCATCACATGATATCAAAACATGAGTTTAACGAAAAAATATTTGCAATGAATACCTAATTGCGGCCTTTCAGGGATAAAGTGAGTGTGAAAAAAGAAATAAAAAATATTCAAAAAAAAGTTGAGCGACAAGTTATGCTCATATTAGGCTTCAGCTCGTAAGAACAAAGAAGGAAATTTTGCAACTTGTCTTCTTGACTAGGCTTCGACTGAACTGATTATGAAGTAGTGAGCTAGGCAAGTCGTAATAAAGTAATAGGATTAATATTTTGTACCTGGAACAGAACATAGCAGAATGAACAAAAAAATCTTTATGTTTTGGTCTTTTATGAAGCAATTAGAAATTGGACGATTGGAAGCTCAACAACTTCAATAGACAATGAATATGGAGCTATGCAATATGCCTCTTAAGGAAGAAATGAATAATGATTAATAATGTATACATTTTTTTCTTACTTTCACAGGCGAGAATCTGAATCTGGAGATCATCAAGAGGGATTTGAAGAAACTACCGGGAGCGCATTATGTAACCCTCCGTTATCTTCTCCGTCATCTTCACCAGGTGGCACAGCGAAGCGACAGGAATAAAATGAATCCATTCAATTTGAGTTCTGTATTCGCTCCCAGTCTCCTTTGTCCAGCGCAGCTGAACATGAGCACGCTCAAGCAGGGCACGACCGCCCTTGAAATGATGATTATCAATGTTCCTATTCTTTTCCCAAAGATTTAAAGACTTCAATTTATGTTGAATATTTAAGCTGTTATACAAACTTTATATTTATATTATTGCTTACAAATTAAATGCTGTTGTGTGCATGCATGTGATCAGATGAAAGTAGAAATGATTTTGTTTTATAAAACGAAAGCTTCATTTGCTGATGAAATAAATAAAAACCAATTTATATGATATGATGACCATCATTTTGGCAAAAGGAAGAAGTCTGTTCCAGCAACACTTCGATTTTAAGTCATCCAGAAATTCATAAGAAGTAGTCTCACATTCGGGCAAACAAAGACTTGGGCTCTGCACATATTCTAGGACTCATGGGACTTATTTTAAGATTCCAACAATATGCTTATTACAAACTTCTTTTTGGCATGTGCTCATTAAGGTCGAAACCAATTTCTTCCCGAGTATCATTAATAGAAGTAAAGTGAATAATGGTAAACGTTTTCCTTCCACAATTCCACATGTAAGCTTTTGTTGAACAGGATAGGGGGAATAAATTATGAACGCTGCCATCATGCCTGAACCAAAAATATCATAGTTATCCTAAAGATTGTTCAGATAAATGGTTATGTCTATTTTAAATTTAGTCGTTATATCGCACGCACAATTATGAGCCAGAGTCTTAATGTAATACTAAGCTAAATTGGAAAAAGAATTAGTCATAGTCATCTTTGCGATGTTTGTCTGGTATTGCCGAGCACAATTCACAGTGTACTTTCTTTCTTAATATTTTCCAGCAGCGTTCAACGATGATAATAACTTAAAGAAGTACTTACCTATATATATACCTAGGCTATATATATGTGAAATGATCTGCAAATGTCATCATTTCTACCTTTCTTTAGCTTACAAATGGCCAATTTATGAAGATGATTTTACAGAAATTATAATCCCACATCAAGGTTAGACGAACAGAAAAATACTTCTGGTTTTTAATGACTTATGTTTCTCGCAGCTTTAGTTTGTAAAAGGACCGTGATACTAAAACGTAATTGAAAAGTTGAATAATTCGTGTTAGTCTTGATTATGAATTTAGCAAACAATATAGTCCTCAAAATTATTTGTGATTTCTAATTTCCTAATAATACAATGATAACAAGTTCAAACAAATTCTTGAGTGTATGTACGATTATTCTCCTTTCAATTATTATTTTATCCCACACTGAGGAAATCAAAAAGGGAAAATATGGAGAAATTTGCGGGAGCAGCAAGAGGTGTGACGTAGGTGCATCATTAGTTTGTAGAAATTCGACATGTGAATGCTACAAACCCGATATCATGTATTACGATTCTCTCTTTGAATCATGTTTTGTGCTTGTTGGAGGCAAGTGTCGATACCAGATCACAACAGAAGACAACACGCTGGGAAACTGGATTCCTCCCTCAAGAAGAAACCTTCAAGAAGAACTCGACTGCGTGCAAAATGCATGGTGCAACCCTTCTGGAGTGTGCATGTGCTCGGGGGATTATGTCGAGCTTGGAAATGGAACATGCATGACGAAGAGGAATTTCGATGAAAGCTGTACTTCTGACGCCGAATGTCGACAGGATAGATTCCTCACTTGCATTGGAGGACGTTGTGGGTGCAATGAAACTACCTCCACTTACAATGTTCTCCTGAGACAGTGCGTGGGAAAAGCCGGAAGTCCTTGTTTAGGGTTAGATGGCTGCGTTTACAATGCTGACTGCACCGACCTTTTACAACCAATACATTCCAGGAGAAGAGCTAGACAAAATTCGAAAATTGCAACTTGCAGTTGTAGCTCTGGTTTTGTTACTGACTCATCTGGATTTTGCCGAGTAGGCTTAGAAGGACAATGCTCAGACTCAAAACCTTGTGCGACAAGTTTTAAATGCCAAGATGGGAAGTGCACATGCCCCTTTCCAAATTTGCAAGTACCTGTGAAGAGATCACAAACATGCGTGTCTCTTGTTGGCGGACCGTGCAACGAAAATGAAAATAACAATGACACTCAATCAAAATTATACCAGTGCATTGATAACGCCTCATGCATACAAAACAATGTAACCGGCCTTTTTGAATGTCGTTGTAATGAAGGATTCACAGACAATGCGATGGGAACCTGTGATCTTGCTTTTGGCTCCAGGTGCGACATAAAATCAACGTTATCATCTTTACGGGATATACATAAGGATGATTTTGATATGTTTGGTCCGACTTCGCCATGGAAAAGTCCTCTTCAATGCGACACAATGACACCACTCTTCTGTGTAGATGGGATTTGTCAGTGCCAGAGTTCACTTTATTACTTTGATGGAACCGGAACATGTTATGGAAAACATGGAGCAAAATGTAAAACCTCGTGTAACTCGTCACATTCAGATTGTCGGCAGCCATGTATACCCGGGTCATCTTGTGTTGGAAGTCGAGGAATGGACACACATTTTGGGAGGTGTCGATGTTCCGAAGGCTACAATGTTATCGCAAACAGAACTTGTTTAAAATCTTGATTTTCGTAACCTAATGCACTGTTTTGTACCCCGTATTATACTATAAACGATTTATGTGGGGTTGCTAATTTTCTAGAGGAAAAAGCAAATTTAAGAAGTAAAAAAGCGACAGCCGAAAGGTAGGCTTATTTGGTAGATAATGTATTATACCAAATCGCGAAGATTATAGACTGATTTTTATGTAAAACAAATGCCAATAAATAACTTTGACTGTTATGTACTCTGTAGTACATTTTTCAGTATGCTCATCACTCATCATTTTTAGTTTTTATATCATATTTCGTAAATGCTTAACGCACACCCACAAATTCTTCATACGATGAAAGTCATGAAAGCATGCAAGCATGAAGTGAGTTTGAAGAGACCTTTTGAATGATGTAAAAAGCGTTTTCACTGGAAAAAGTTTTTACTGTCCGCTGAAACTTTTTTGAAAGTAAGTTTTACTTAGCTCTAAAAAAGCTTTCAAATTATGTATCACACACGTCATTCTTTTACGGCCTCCTGTCGTTTACCGTTAAAAATTTTTTTTAAATTCTAAACATGCAGTTTAATTTGGGTTTGTCTGCGCTTTCGATTGAGCTATTGAAAAACATATACTCTTTGGAAAGGTATCGCGTGCACGGACAGACGCTCACATCAATCTCAATACTAGCGTGTGGACCCATCTAATATGCCGACAAATTCTTAATTCTAACTGCTCTTTCTGTAGGGACGATTTCAAATTAACAGTTCTAACAGATTTTGGAATGCGTTATTAAAATTCGTGTCTCATATACAAAAATTAACATTGTACCCCACCATCAATATAATAGTTGTCATATAGTGATGAAAACTAGAGGCTGCAACTACAATTTCACCATTTTTTTCCAAAAATATCATTAAACTATAAAATTGAAAAAAAATCATGCAATAGCTCATTTTAAAGTCTTTTATGGATTTTGAGTAAATACACCCCGGGATTACCTTCACCTATTGAAAGGATCGGGCTACATAGTTAAAAATTACCATGGTCTCCCAGTGGGAATTTGTTGCTCATTTTTTACACAGCTCATAACTAAATTTATTTGATAAATGGCATGTTGGGACCCACTGCAGAATTTAAGGAAGCAACTGCACTTGATCATTCAAGAATTTATCACAAACTGAAGCGTAGGTAAAGTCCAAAGAAATAAAATCGTAGATCGTCAGCTTAGACTCCGTTTTCTCGTCCTTTTGAATTAAAATCTTGAAACAATGCAAATTTTTTACAGCCACTTGTTTATTGCGATAAATATTTTCCCCACTTGAATGGAATCAAGAACAAACATAACAATGTTCACAATCCTTACCGACACCAAACTGTTACGAGAATACCTTAAAAAACTCTGGAAGCAGTTGGATTGGACCGTGGTACCCTCTTGGTTGTCCGACTACAACCCGCCTGATTTTGATTTTTACGGTAAGTTTTAAAACAAAGTTTACTTTTATCTGCGCTATACCTTTTAAAAAAACAAAAACCGCAAGCAAAAAAAATTCCAAAATAAATATCAAAGCTTGAACGTAAAAGTTATCTCATGAAAGAGCTTAGTTCAAATTTAAAAAAGAGGTGTCTCACGAGATAGCTTCCGTAAGATTAAGAACAAAGCTACCTCATGGGAAAGCCTAGCTAAATACCTTGAGAAAGCTATCTCATGAATTTATATATTAATTTATATTAGAAGACCAGCCAACTCATGAGATTGCTTCCTTTCGTTTAAAAAACACGGCTATTCCTTTAAGAACACAACTACCTCATGAGATTGCTTAATTTCAATTTAGAACTTAGCTTGCTATTGCAATTGTTTTTTCGCTTTCCTTTAAAACCACAATTATTGCAGGAGATTACTTGCTTTTGTTTTAGAACACAGCTATTTTATGAGATTACATGCTTTGGTTTTGTGAGACATTCAGTAGTTTCGAAGCTTCTCACAGCGTGAGTTAAACACACTCAGAATGAAATCAGCCTGCATTCCAATCCCAACACAAAACTACCTAAGCCTGGCAATACTTGAGTCGCTTTATCTGCCTATCCTGTTATCACTTGGCTTAGTGGTGCGATGGAGAGCATGCTTTTTTATGACATCCTGGCTTGATTCCCGGCCAAGTCAATATTTCAAGTTGTTAACAGAATAGGTATTTCTCGCATTTCATAATAATATATTCTCAGACGTTCTAAAATTCAGCTGCCTCACGAGATTGATTTCCTTCGATTAAAAACGCAGCTATCCCATGAAATTCCGTGCCTTAAAAATGCAAAAGATTGCTTGCCTTTGGAACGCGAG
>JAHZMX010006652.1:0-11493 GCA_027743895.1 Seira musarum | reverse complement strand
GAAAGAAATCTTTGGATCAATGATTTGGATGAGCGTCACCGCTTCTATTTTTTATGCAGCTCGATCTATTACATCTGCCATTGGCCATCAACGTTTTGACAAAGAAAATTGGTATGCTGAGTCATTCGTGGTCATTTTAAGTTTTTTAACTTTGTACTTGGGTGCTGAAGGGCATAGGGAAGCAAAAATCATGGGAGAATGGCTTGAGCAAGATCATATCCTGGAGAAAATCTCAACAAACAAACTCTCTTTCCTTCTGAGTGAATTGTCCTCAGATGCAGTTGGGGTGAAAGGAGGGGATTATTTCACAATGACTCATGACTTCCTAAAAAGTGTAAGGGTCAAATGATAAACAAATAGTTTTAATCTTAGAAGTATTTTTTCAATTATTAAAAAATGAATCTTGTTTAGGTCATTGGATCGTTCTTTACGTACTTTGTCATCATTTATCAATTTTCATCCGAACCGGCGAGCAAGTCAAAGCCTTAATTTTCTCACGGTTCACTAGACACAAAAACTATTAAAAAATGAGAAAACACAATCATTAGAAGCTTATAAAATGACGATGACGATTTTCATGATCAACTAAATTCATTGNCATGACTTCCTGAAAAGTGTAAGTGTCAAGATAAACAAATAGTTTTAATCTTAGAAGTATTTTTTCAATTATTAAAAAATGAATCTTGTTTAGGTCATTGGATCGTTCTTTACGTACTTTGTCATCATTTATCAATTTTCGTCCGAACCGGCGAGCAAGTCAAAGCCTTAATTTTCTCACGGTTCACTAGACACAAAAACTATTAAAAAATGAGAAAACACAATCATTAGAAGCTTATAAAATGACGATGACGATTTTCATGATCAACTAAATTCATTGTCAAAACGAAGGAGAGCTAAAAATGTTTTGTAGACAATGCACTTTACTTTCATTTAAACTTTTTAAAACGCCTTTATTCCTACTTATCAATAAAAAATTCATAAATTGACTGTCATAAAGAGGACCGATAAAAACCTTTACTGTCGCTTTTTATTTAACCAAGCCCTTTATATTGGGTCTTCATTGCTATTCTCAGTACTTGTGATCATTGGTATAAAACTGCCGCATCAATTTTCTGCCTAATTGAAAGATGTCAAGTGACACACAGACATAATGGTGCATATCATTCAACAATTTTTTAAATAAGACAAAGGGGCAGATACATACATCCACTTTTCAAAGAACCTAAACGGTTTACAAATATCGGACACAAAGCAACATGCGTCAGTGACGGTGACTAGTGACTACATTTCAATTTTTTCAAATGAGGAGTGTCAAGTGGTAATCAGGATGTGGGAAAAGCCATAAACTTCCTTTTCGTCCTATAGTAATTCGAATCAAAGAAATGTAAAGACTTGTTATTTTATGGGAGTCTCACTACCCTTAAAATTTTATTTTGTCGGTCTGGCTATGGCTGTGGTGGACTGGCACTAAAAATTTGTCTGATAGTAATTCCTTCAACATTTTTAAAGATTATCACACCTCGCCGTTTCCCTATCAAAAAGAGGAGTTTCTCTTTGTGTAAAAATTCTGTGAACTTGCTAGTAAGTAAGTATTGCAATTGCAATCCAGGTAAGTAACCCAGGCTCGGGCTCGACTCAAGAAGACTCACAATCAGAATTAGACAGACAGCACCTTTGGCGAACCAAGGAAAGCATATTAGAAAAAATGTGTAGATTCTTCCCTCGAGCAATTGACGCTCTGTATAAGATTCGATTTATGAGAAGTCTAAAAATAAACTCGTGCTATTATAGGGGAATACACCGTGCTGAATTTATTATTGAGTATCTGCCAAGCAGTATCGAACACAATACAATAGCGCTGCCGGACCTTAAATAAATTATGTGTGCAAAAACAATGAATGTATTTTTTTAGTTTGTTCGTATCGTAAATACGATGATGAGGATTGAGCGAGCGAGCGAGTGAGGAGGATGACCAAAACGAAAAAATTATTATTTTGCTGCTTGACTTGACGCATCTCGGTAAAAGCGTGTGATATGAATCTCATTTTTATCTTGAGATGCAGAAATGATGATGATGATGTTGATGATCATGATCCAAAGGTGTAAATTTTATGCACGCTTTCAAAAATAAAATAAAGTTAATGAAAACTCGGGAGATATTGAAGATTTATGTAAGTAGGTATTTTTGCATTCCTTCGGTCCGGTGATTTTACGATTGTATTTAAAGTTCAGTGTCATTGATTCGGCCCCGTGGTTCGTTTAAGGTGGAATGACAACGACAGAAACTTTTCTTGATTTCGATTTGTCATGCATTTTGCCTATCTTGATGTGCAAGTCAGTTTGGAATGCAAGGAACAAATTGGCGTTTTTAGAACAAAATGATTTTGACTTGTTCTTATACTTCAACAAAGATTGTTTATGTGATAGGATTTTCAATTTTGATTTGCGATTCCGGTTTCAAATCGAGCTTACCTTAAAGATGGAGCTATAAAAGCCATAAACGAATCTGACTTTGTAATCTTTTAAAGACTTCAAATTCTAATTTCAAAAATTGTTTTCAAATACTTTTTAAAAATTTACACGATCTGTCATCCCAAACAGGATGTATTTAAAAGGACATAAAAAGTCGTAAAAACACGGATACACCAAACATCTAAAAAAAATTGCCCAGGGGCAAGGTGATCGGACCAATTGAAATGACTCCAGTCTGTCCAGAACTTCATCCAGATAGAGCAAAGTAACATTTACGATATTACAAATTCCAAGATCAATCGCAAACGTATCATTAGAAAAACAAAAGTTGGCCTAATAGATCAGATAAACAATTTTACAATCTCCATGTACATATTCATTTTTTAAAATCTTCCGATCATCATCTGTGCTCCAACTCCAACTTTAAAATCGTCAGCAACCCAACCGGAATGGAGGAACAAGAATTGGTAAAATACTTGTTTCTCTGCAGAGGACCTGCTCCCTCCTTCCTCTTTTGTAGTAGTAGTTTAAAGGCCAACATATGAACAAGGATGAATCTCTTCATTTCTTAAATGCATTTTTGCTACCGCTTCTTTTCTGAAATTCCCAATCCCTATAGTCGCATACCTTTTCACTAACATGCTTATATTCATAATGATGATAAGTTCAGTGATGCAGGTAAACAGGGATAATAGAAGACAATCCTATATGATCATCCTCATCATCCTTGTCTTTCAAGTCATTCCTTTTTTCCCCACTGTACCTGCTCAGAATATTTTAGTAAAGGTTTATTTTCTTTCTCCCCGAAAAATTTTTCTTCTTTGTTCACTTTCTGCGTCCTTTTTTTTTCATCCTTGGCAGTTATAATGCTCCCGCATTGCATCCAATTGCAATCCGGTCGGGTCCGGCTTTTTCAGAGACTTTGTGAACCTGAATGTCAGTGTTTATCCTTGTAATGAATCATGAATCCTCTCTCTTGCTCTTTCTTTCTCTCAACCTTCTTCTTTTTTTGCCATTATTTATTCCCTCCGTCATCCTCATCATCATTATTATTACCACCATGATCATCTCCTTCATCCCGTCATTATGAGCAAAGTCGGCTTCTCCTTTCTCTGTACTTATGAACCACATCACCACATATCTCATTCCCCTAACAAAAGCAAAGTCATGCCACCTTGGTGAGTTGAGGTATAAGTAGCGCCATTTACTTACCTTTCCTTTTGTCTCATTCCTCTAACAAAAGCAAAGTCATGCCACCTTGGTGAGTTGAGGTATAAGTAGCGCCATTTACTTACCTTTCCTTTTGAGCTCCTCAGAAAAAAAAGATAAAAATACTTTCAGTTCAGAAAGAAATGAATCTCCGATCTTAATTACTTTGTCGAAAACTACGGGCGAGCAGTATTACTACTGCTCATCTTAAAATATAATCTTGTTGCTGCTGGTATGCATTTCAAGCTAATCTACCTAAGCGTTTTACCTGTTTTCTTTATCATCATTTCATTCACTTCTTTGCTCAGATGAATATCTGAAATGAGTGAGAATGAGGATGACTTTGGCTAAATTGCTTGAAACTCTGATTTGTTTTTCACCATTCATTCCATTATGATTCTACTCCACACAAAGTCCTTCGAATTGGCTTTCTTGTCTATCCATCCATTCCTAAAGTATTTATATGAGTTAGGGGTGGCTTTGAGTGATTTGCTGTTATACCTATATCATCTTCACATACATTTGATATTTTGAATTCATAGTTTAGACCCGCTAACAGTACTTTTCAGATAAGCATTGTCTTGTCTTTTTGTAATTGTAATGCACTCTTGTGAACCATCATGCAAGAAGAGCTTAGCTTGAGTCGACTGACTGACTGAAATGAACATTGTTTTAAATTTTAGATTCTAACCTGTCTGCTCCACTCAACTCAACTGAAATTAGTAAATTAGTGAATGATGAATGGGAAGAATCTAAAAATTCCTTGTACATTGACTGAACTACAACTATAGCACGATAGAATGTCAGAAGAGAAGAAAATCGTGAAAATCACTTGCAACTTATTTACTATCCGTCATAATTTTTCTGTAGGTTCATATCTGTAGCTCATGCTTTTAAACATTATACTTCTAATATTAGATTTTATAACTGCACACGTGATGATTTTTATGATTCACACAGATAAAAAGAGAGCTTTTAAGCACACATCATTTTGCAATTAATTTTGAGCCTTAACCATCCAACCAAGTTCAAGGTATACGGGCAAGCATAAGTCTACAAAATAGAAGAGCAGAATAGGTTTTTTTGAATTCGAATTTGCGTATTCTGTGGGAACAGAAAAAAACATGGTAATTCTAATTGAAGGGCCAGATATAGTATGACTATGACTATTCATAACTTACCGACCACGACCACATGTATGATTTTTATATTTGCACAAGAAATAATGCATAACTTTATATATTTTCCCTTTCAAACCAAAGTAAGTATAATTGCAAATAAAAAATAATTTGAAACTATCTAAACGTTATGCATTGTGCAAATATTTTTTTAGAAAACGTTCTTGTTCTACACAGTCTGAAGGATGGAGTGGAATTAATTAATTCAGTATTAAATCACGCTTTCTGTTTCTCCCCAAATAATAATCAAGATTATTTATCATTTTAAAGCTGATACTTACTTGCACATACATACGTGAAAAACTTTAAGCTGCGTTTTTTTAAATATTCATGCTACCTTTTCCATGTCTAATTTACAAGATTAAAAACTTTTTGACAATTATACGTATTTTCTGCAATGTTTTAATCACTATATACTTTATGCAATCCTGCTTCCTTTTTTTCACAAGGAAATTAACAATACTTTCCCACCAAAAAGTTTTCCCGAAAAATTTGAGAAAGAAACAAGTTCCCTCTTTATTCAACAATCGGATTTTACGGATGCCAGCCAACAATAATCATTATTGGAGGAAAATACTAACCTGAGAATTGGTAATAATAATATAATATCTATCCCGATTATGATGATGCTGTGAAGAGAATGCTCTTTTTTTTTCTTCCAGCCTACTTCCCTCCCTTTTCCCTTTCCCTGACATGTTTTTTTAAAAGACGAGAGTCAGCTCAATTCAATGCACTGAAGATAAAGATTCTCAGAAAAAAGAACAGGTGCATGTGCGTACCCTTCTTAATCCTGTGTAGAAAGCAAAGCCGATTTTAAATCCTTTTACATGCATGGCAAGATGAACAAATGCTATTGTTAAATGTTACCTTTACTTACGTAACAAAGGAAAAGAAGGGACATCATATGAATAAACCCCTGGAAGGTTCATAATGACCCCTGTAACAATGAAATGATTACAGCATAAAAAGTACAATGAAGTCGACTATCCCTTCGTAAGATATTTTTTTCTCTGGGATTGGGCAAAAATAACATCATATCATTCTCAAGAATGACTTATGTAAGCAATAATATCCCTTACGAGTCCCTTCTATTTTGAGAACTTGCCTGGAAAAGAAATTATTTTATGTACTGACATACTACTTCATACTTTTGAATTTCCTTTTAGAGATATTTTTTTCTAGAATTCCGAGTGAGATAGCAAGTCTCTGATAAAAAATATTCTTGCACTGGCACATTATTTTTGTGTGCATTATGATGTAA
The DNA here is from genome assembly GCA_027743895.1 of Seira musarum. NCBI lineage: Eukaryota > Metazoa > Arthropoda > Collembola > Entomobryomorpha > Entomobryidae > Seira > Seira musarum. The sequence continues at coordinate 5,373 of JAHZMX010006652.1, read as the reverse complement.
ATTATGGAGTCCAAGGACAAGTAACTGAATCATTCGTGTTACTTGTATGAATGTTTGATTTCCAGACTGGAGACAAGGATCCCATTAAGGAACCATATTTTACCGTTCCATTCATGTGTAAGTAAGCGACAAGTCAAAGTAAAAATCAAGTTTATCCCTTGAGTCTTAGCTGAACTAGGATCTCCCGACGAATGCATTAAGTCATTAAGCCTTGGTTGGATGATGAGGCTTAACTTAATCAAGGCTTCGTGTCATTCCAGACTCCAGCAAAATATCACCTGCTAAATGGCTTCATGATTTACATGATGATGGAGAAATGGAAAATGTAGTGATATGAATCTGTGCGCGACGAGCTAGTTTTAAAAGAATGTGACTCTGGCTGGGCTGATTGTGAGTGCTTCCATGATGCACGCAATCCTGGCATTAAACGTTTTTTTTTTTCAGGGAAGGGTACAAAAACTTTGTTACCTCCTGCCTAATGAACTTCATAAAAGATCTGGAGAAGTGGAGCCAGAAGTACATACGCGACAAGCCTAAGGATTTCTCTAGTCATCCGAAAGAAATGCGTTTGACTTTATGAAAGGAAAAGGTGTGATACTTCATTCTCATTTCATTTCTATGCGAATTCTCCAGAAGTAGAGAAAAACTTGTTCTCTGGAGTTTAAAGCTTTGGATCCAGTTCAGATTGAAAACGGAGGAAACAGAATGAGAAAGGGTCTTTCCAATTGAAACTGATAACAAATATACCTAATGCACTGACTAGGACCAAGCATCATCATCGTCATATCATACCACATCATATATAGAATGTGAGGCACGAAAAGGCGCTGCTCTTTTGTTAGTCTACATAACTCTTCTTTCCCAACAAAACTTAAATCTATTGAAGAAGAGAAGAGATAGATTGCTAAGATTGTTGGATTCACCTGTCGTTTCACACAAGAAGATGAGAAATCAAATAAGAAAAGCTCTTTTTCCACCAGACATACTGCAACAGAGACAATATCGCCATTATTTCCTAGGATCACCAGCACATGGGAATGAGAGTCACGTTCACGAGCTGTTTGTTTGCGATTGTGAAGGTAAAAAAGCATGTGAAATGAAATGTATTCTTCTTCTTCTTCCTCTTCTCTTTTCCAAACTTGCTTGGATTGCATGTTTGCCCCTGTCTTTCTTCATTTCTCGAACGCGAAAATTCCATGAGATACACGCATGCATACATACCTACGCCCGAATCAATTTATCATATCATTTTCTTACCTCATGAGATGACTCCAAGTATTGTTTGTGTATACAAACAATTCAATGGAATTGATAAAAGAGAATCTCGAAACCAATATTACCATTTTGAAGCTTGAGTAGATCTACAAAGGAAACGAACTAAAAGAGAAGACCGATACCCAACTCTTCTCTCCTTCTGGTTATCACTAGTACTTCGTTTGGAAAGAGATACAATAGAGATTTTGCTATTGCTGTTGCCTCCACTCACACTGCACCCTCTTCGAATGAAAGGAATGATGATGGGATGCGATACGATATAAGCATCAAATGTTTGAGGAACAGGTATATATATGCAATACGTATACCTGTTCACTGCTCGTCTGGGGTTGGCTTTGGCTTCACTTGTTCGCTCATAGCTGGTGTATGGGAATGCTGGTTGTTGATGATCATCATGATCATGATAGGCAAAAGACAAGTGCTCCTCTTCTCGCCAACTCGCAGTTGTACCTGAGTGCTAGACCAGGTAAGGTGAGTTCACTTTTCTGTTGCCTTTTTTATCGTAATGTTTTGATTCCACACGTTTTTCGAGATTTTCTACCGTGTGCCTTTTGTAGTGAGTATACAGTAACGTAACGTAACGTAACGTGAATTTTTGTATGCTGTTTGTTTGGCGAGAAGAAGTTTTGCTGGGGCTTGTTCCTCCTTGCTTGTTTGACTTTGTTCGCTCAAGCGTTTTTTCCACAACAAAACAAACCTACATTTTCACGCATTCCAGTAGAGTAAATATGAAGTGGTGAAGTGGCTTTTTAGAGACGAAAGAAAGCCTTTGTTTTCCCCTTCCGCTGGAAAAACAACAACGGAAGCATCATTTTGTGGAGTTTGAGTTCCTGTGAAGTTAATGAATTTTTTTTTTCACTGGAGTTCTTATAGACTATTTAATAGCGGCTTACGATTTAAGCCTGTAGACTTTGCAGTTTTTAAAAGTTGACCTTGACGATTTAAGGATTAAATTCAAGTGCTTGAAGAAAAGCCAGTGGACTCTTGTGACTTTTTTTCTTGTGTCAATAAACTCTTTTCGGTTAGGAAATAAACAGAGAAGGACGGAGAAATCAGCGGTCTTTTAATGATCAATGTTTGTTTAGAGGATACGAAATTGAAAAGTAAGAGCGAAATATTTCATGATTTTTAGAGCATAATTCCATTCTCGGCTGAAAATTACTGATTCTAATCCCAACTTTGGCTACTACTCTAGGTTATAATGGTTCCTTTCAACTTCTCTCATTTTGGACATTTAGTGCTTTTTATTTCATCTTCTTCTCCATCATTGGCGTTACATAAACTATAAAAGAAAACAAAAATCATTTCGTTTTAGCCTTGATAATGATAAATGACCAGTCTATCATTCATTCACGTGAAAAATTGTTGTTTTGGTTCCTCATCTCATCCAATCCACCTCATCTTCATTGATTTAAGGTACAGAGTAGGTAGCAAGTTGTAAGTATTTAGAGACAGACACACCGAATATAGTAAAAAACGGAGAAGTCAAAGCAAAAAGTCAGCACCAGCACCAGACTTGCCCACTTCAATGATGTTTGTTCTTGATTAAGTATTTTCATTGGTAACTTGCTTGGCTTCACCTACAATAACATCAACTACAACTACAATTCATACAAAGAAAATGTTTTTTTTTATTGAATGTCAATGTATCATCCGCGATACTACATAATATTCAGGTGTTTAAGGAATGACGTTGATCGCGGAATCGGTTTTAATGACAGGTTTCATTCGATTCCACTCTCCTCGTACACATTCTTCACTAATCCGATCCGCCAAAAAATGAAGGAGGAATATCTAAAGTGGCATTCACTGTTACCATTATTACTACTCCTTGTTTTTTTTCTTACCCATTTTGATTGCGATGCGTAAAAACCGAAGAAAAAAAATTGTCCGATAAGAAGAGAGAATACAAAGTATCATGTTTAGCGTAAAATGATTTTTTAAAGAGAAGTGCTAGCAAAAAAAAAACCTTATTTCATGTGAAGTAATTTTTCTGGGGTTTGCTACATGTCATATCTCTGTGTTAAGTTGAGGATGTTTTCAGCCTTTTTAAAAAAACCGGTATAATATGGGTAGTAGAATAGGAGAATAAAAAGGAATACGAATGAGCTGTATTAAAGTAGCTGCGAACATGATTCTTACGTAGTAATTTAGGTGATTAGAAATTGCGTTGTAAATAAGCAAATAAGTCTAGAAATATTTCGGATATTTAAATCTGGATTGAACTACTTTTGTTTCGATTTATTTATGAATAAGCTCTTAAATTGAATGAATGTTACATTTTTAGTAAAATCAGCTTAAATTAAACTTGAAATTAAAAAAAAAATTTATCCCGTCGAAGTTGACATTTTCAAAATAACTCCAACTTAAATGGAACTGAAAATCATTTTCCCTTACATGAAATTCTCAACTGTCAATTTTTTTTTGTTTTCTCCTCTCTTCTCTTGATACTTTGTAAAAACTTGACATTGCGAAATATTTAAATCTGATACTTCCAGATCGTTCTCCTTTAAATTAGCTTTTACTAGAATTTCTCTTGATACTTTGTAAAAACTTGACATTGCGAAATATTTAAATCTGATACTTCCAGATCGTTCTCCTTTAAATTAGCTGTTACTAGAATAAATCCTACACGTGGAGCCCAAAAATTCCACTATAAGTTAACTTCTCATTAGACAAAATTACATAACAAAATTTAAATTTTAAAATGCGTCATTATTACGCTTTCATGTTTAAAGTTGAAGGGCGTAAACCAGTGCAGGTTACACATTACAATGTAAAGGCAAACAATGCTTCATAAAAATCTTTTGTTCATTTCGTTCATTGACACTTTGTTTTTCTTGCATGCACCACCACACCATAAATTGACAATCGTCATCATCATCATCACACTTCCATCCACCACCACAACTCATTCTACTTCCTTTTCCACGACATCTATTCCCATGGTCTTGCATGCAACTTGTCCAGCGACAACACCTTCAGCAAAATGTAGTAAAATACCTACGGATGATAAGACTTATGACACTCATAAAACTCTGTTGAAAAAAAAATCCTCTTCTCAGCAACTTTTACAGTTCACCAGTCCTAATATGTAAATTAATAGACTATTAAAAATCCGGGATACAAGATAAGACCATTCATCAACTTCAAAAAAGAAGTGTTTAGGTAGGTATTATACAAACTAATATTAGCGCCAAATTGCATGTACCTACTTGACATCATCTATTCTTCAGCCTGTTTTCAGCAAAGCACGTCTCAGATTTATTGATCTTTGAATTCCAAATATTATTTCGACTTTCTTAAAAACGCTTGTACATCGTTACGTGACATTTTCACCTTGTTCACACCAGAAAAAATCCTAAAGTTCAATTGAAATTATTACCCATCATATTATCATCATCATGTAAAAGTAAATAAGTACCTTACATAATCCTCGTAGTAGTCTCTGGTGTACAGCCCAACAATTATACGTTTTAGTTTTTTATTTACTCAATTACGTACAATTTCTTTTTTTTCTACATTCGGCTCGGCTGCTTGTATATCAAGTCAAAGTCAAAGACCCCACATACATTTGATTTTTCGTATTTAAATCTGTATTCCGTACTCCATACATACATTTTTTCATACTTCATTCAAATGAATATATCATAATATCGATGAGATGGTCTTATAGCATTTAAATGTGTTTGGCAATGGCGATGATAATAGTTGTAAGACCAGACTAGTCAGTCACCATTTTGGCATTTAAACTCGTATTATAAAGTCGAGTAAGCAAAGATTTGACTAGTAATACATGCATAGTAGCAATACTAGTTGTAGGGAAAAGTTGGTTTTTAGAGAAAAATCGTTGCCTTGTCCTATCTAAAAAACTACTAGAACTATGGTTAGAGCTCTTGTATGAAAAAAAAAAATCCACCAAAATAATGCATATTTTTCAGTGAAAAAACCTGCTGTCTACCTGCCGAGTGAGTAGTTGTAGTAAAGTAGTAAAGTAAGTAGTAGTAGTGGTCAAGCTCTTATGACTGGACTGAACCAGGGGCTTTTCATTCCAAAGCCAAAAGTCAAGTCATCCCAATAATAATAATCGCAATTGAA
>JAHZMX010006650.1:0-19390 GCA_027743895.1 Seira musarum | reverse complement strand
CCTCAAATGAACATGCGCCAAAATATATACTGACAGAGCAAAGAGGCAAAGAAACGATGACGAGTTATTAAAAATTCCCTTTGTACCACCAGCCAATATGAATTGAAGTATCAAGGCAACCGTGCAGATGAGATGAAGTTTTATTAAAATCTTTGCCACTTTCCTTCGTTTTGTATGATTTTCATGGAGCTTTAGCTTTGGCCTTGCTCCGTAGTGAGAAAATTCCCATTTAAATACGCTGTCCGGAAGAAAATTTCCAAACTCGGTTAAACGGACCACAAATGGCAGAATTTCAGTAAACATTTTTATGTTTTCCCTCTAACTGTGTAACTTTTGCAGATGAAAAGAAAATGCTTGTATTATCTCAACGCTTCTACTTTCATATGTTCAAGAATTTTCGTGAAAAGAAAGGAGAGAGAAGTAACGTCGAAGAGATAATAAAATGCGATTATTTCTGACAGCAAAATATATTCTACGTTGACAATCCTTATTTGAATCGGCAGTGGTTAACTTGACAGGCGCATTATTGATTGATTATTTTGAAAATTTCATATGAATTTATGGGTTTTAATTAATAGATAGGCTTAGCATTATAGAGGTTACATTTTCTTTATTCCGTGATGTTTGAATTAAGGAAGGAGGCAATGTGCTGCTAGCTGAAGCGGAAAGAAAGAAGTTGCAGGATTTTCAGGTATATTTAACTTGATTTTTAACAATTTGCTTTTCAAACCATTCCAAAACCATATTAAAAAGATGTAACAAAATAATCAAACGGATCAAGCGATTATGTTGCGAAGTTGATTAACGTTTTGAACAAGTGCACGTTTTGTTAAATTTTAGGAAATGGCAGGCATGCCTACAGTGGAACTGTTGTCCAATCTGACATTTATATGATCTACTTACACGTAGAAATATAACGTTTGATATTGTCATTTCTCTTACATGTTATTCAAATATTCTTATTTGTTTACCCATTTCTTGTCATATCCCACTCCAGACTTTACTCATGATAAAGATAGACTGATTTATTTTAATATTTATGCTATTTTAATAACGGGAGGAAAATGTAGAAAAGGCTTGTGGCATTTTTGCAATGCCACGCCAATTCTGAATTCTTAGGAAGTATAGGTTAGTTAGTTTTTCGGGTAAGCGATCACAGCTCAACCTTAGCAACTCGATTTTATTTAACAAGCAAACAATTAACGGTCAAAGCATTAGCAACATCTAAGCATGCCAGAGGTGTTTTCTCATCGATAAAATTACAAGACCCGAAACAAATTTTGATGACTTCACATGACTTCAAAAACCTGGCTTTTCTTCTCCTTAACCGACCATTTGAAACAAGATAAAGGCGACGCCTTATGCATTCCAAGGTCAGCTTTGAATCTTTGTAAACCATTGCCATCCCAGTAAGGGACACAATTAAATACAATGTAGTGTCAATCAATCCAATGAGCGACACAAGGAGAATGATTACATCCTCTGATGATGTCCATAGGCCGGATGATGATGACATTCGAATCCCTCCTAGAACAAGAGATGTTGTAAAGACAGATTGGCCGGAAATAACAATAGCCAAGAGATAAAAGCGAAGTTTATGTTGAGTAATTTGGTTTCCAAGTCTAGCCAAAATCTGTATGTGCCTATACATCTGAACTAACTCATCATGCGGTAGTTTGTCTTTCAAGGAACATTCACGAAATGCAGCAATGTTTTCTTGAAGAGCGGTAATGGCGATGGATTGAAAGAATCCAATAAACAGAGGCGTCAGTTTGCAATTGTAAAGCATAATCAGAGTATTTACAACAAGTAAAATGGCCTTTAGAAATGTTGAACTTGAGCCGCTGTTGGAACATTCTCCCAAAATCCAGAACCCTAATAAACTGGGTTGGCATAAATTTTTTAAATGCAAGCCAAACACGTAACCCACTGAAAACACGCAGCTTGTAATGTACATTCCAATGGCGGATGAAGTATTCAATTTCTGCAGCAATGAAAGAGACCAAAAGTAAGTCCATACATTTTTTGTTGGTTTCCAGTTGAAATAAATTGTGTCAAACTGCAAATGTCCGTTTATATACAAAACTATCTCTTCATTATGAGAAAGTACTTCCCTCGCGTGAACATGGCCAAGAGAGTAAGGCCATAGGGCAAAAAGACAAAGAAAAGTGGACGAAGCGTTCATACTACCCAACCTTGCACTCCAAATAAATTGCAATATTAACGCTATGTTGCAAAATAGATGAAATTGGAGTAAGATTCTAGCTAATATTCGTCGTTTCTTCTGGTCTTGATGGAGTTTAAGTCGTGGAGATGTACCAGTTTCCCACTCAATCATGCTGTCACGAAATATATTTGCGAATTTAATGAAGGAGATTAGAAGAGGTAGAATTTCCGTAAACATCTTTGTCTTCTTTTAATTTCTGTTGGAGTCAGTTTTTATGTGGTTCTGAGACCCTAATGCAAACTGATTTTCAAACGTTATTTAATGATTCTACAACTTGGTGAAACTGGGGTGAAAAGGAAACAGGACTATTTCTACTTCCTACTTTCTTGTTATCTCTGGCTCTTATGTAGACATCAGCTCATGTACCCTTCAAAAGCTTCAAACCTGTTAATAAAATGTCTGCAAATCATAAATGAAAAACATAAATTAACGATATTTTAAGCAAAGCTGATTGAGAGATAAACAATGTACCTTGTATTATTCTTCTCAAAATCTATATAATTAAGGTCGACTCAAAATTATGTACTGCTAAAGACGAAAATACTTGTGAGGTTCCAGATTAACAGGACATCAAAATATTATTGATAGATAACTTATTTATTAACGTTTATGGATTGTGAATTCCTTGATGGTGATGGCATTAGATTTGACAGAAAAGATTCATGTCAATCAGTCAAGAATGTCTTAAGTTTTCTTTAATACCCTAAAAATTATATTTGCCCATTTATTCTTCACTCGATCTGCTAGAGATAAATTATTGTTACGAACCTTAAATTTACAAAAAAATGAGGCAAACTCGATGTTGACTTCGTCACACGTCTTACTTAAGCCACTGACCTGACATCATTTCATCTAGTTTATTATTCCAAAGCGTCGACTATTGCAAATAATAAATTATAAATATGATCTAGAAGTTCTGTCTACCCTTCAAAAACTTAAAACATGGATTTCAATGTTCAACTCAAACTCAAGGGCAACATCATGACTATTGGGGAAAATGTTTTATCAAGAAGTATTACCGCATGCTATAGAGTTAAACTTGATAAAGATAACATCGTTCTTTAAAAAAATGATATGCTTCTTTTTTTTGTTAGAGAAGATAGTTAAAGCTTATTTTTGAAGAATGCATGCAACTCGGTGAAAGTACAAGATCTTGTCAGCGATCAAGCATGTTTTTTCCGTCAACAAGACCTCCTAATTCAAAATTTATTTAGGAATAAAAAACTATTGACGCAAGCAATCAAATGCCATATTTTGTTGAGTCGAAGTTTCAACCAGTTTGAAAGTCAGTCACAATTAACACAACTTGTTTTACACACCTAAATAGCATTTATCGAAGTAGGCAGGAAGTGAAAAAAAGTCCACTGGAATGCAGCACGGTGGAACTTTAAAGAAGAGAAAGCGAAGAGCCATTGCAAAAGTATGCATTTCCAATATTAGGGATACAAATTAAAACGACAATTTAATAAGTAACTTTGCATTTTACAATTTGCAGGTAAATGGCTTATCCCAAGTTGCCTATGACGAATCGGAAGATAACTTTGATGGCCGTAACTTATTCGGTCCTACTTTGGCTTCAAGACCTGCCACCATTCGAACAGGTCATGAGACAAAAGTACGTATGTCTCAACTCCTCCAAGTGGAGAATAGTGCATTGGGCGCTAGACCTGGAACCCGTGTCACTCGAATATCCAAACTTTCACACTGTCTTTGAAGAAGGTCAAGACGACCTAATGGAAGAAGTGAATGCAAACAGACCTCCCCCAGTGTATTACCAACCCATGAAGGAAACTTCCGAATACATCAAAGAACGTCCTTATTTTCTGGATAAAACTACCATGACTAGACTCAAGCAAATCCTTATCCTGGCAATGTGCTCGGGTACTGTCCCATGGCGTTTTAATAGTAAAACTCACCAAATTGATAAGTGGAGTCCGACATTTGAAAAGCTTTGGAAAATTCAATGGGCATTTGTCACCGTTCAAACCGCTTGTCTCACAGTTTTCCAATTTTACTCATTCATTTCTCGCGTGGAAACGGATATCATGGAGTCCGACATTTGAAAAGCTTTGGAAAATTCAATGGGCATTTGTCACCGTTCAAACCGCTTGTCTCACAGTTTTCCAATTTTACTCATTCATTTCTCGTGTGGAAACAGATATCAAAACTTATAGGGAGGTTTTTATGAACTCTGTGAGCGTCTATTGGTATGTATGCGCGGTTTATTTCAACGTCAACATGTACCTGTACAAGGATCAAATGCGCCAGTATATTAACACCTTGTTCAAGTTCAATCATGATTTTGTTGGTAAGAAAGCTTTTTAACTGAACCTAACCATAACCTAAACCGTTATAAGTTATAAAGGAATTTCCCTTCACTTTGAAGAAAAGTATTTAATTCACCTGGATGATTATGATGATGGCGGTCGCATTGTAATTAACTTGAGCATTCCATCGAACACTAGTCAAGTGTTTGCATCTGTGGCATTGTTTCTTGTGATTCCGTACCAACCCTGGTACCTCTTTTCGTACATTTACCCAAAACCGTGGTACTGCCTTATTCCAGGTGCAATCCAGGTTAGACCAAAATTACCTATATGACTTTCATAGCAAAGACTTCAGTCCTGAAACAACATCTTCCAATTTACTTTAGGAATTTGTGGTGGTTGGTCAAGTGATAAGCAACTACATTCTGTACCAGTGGATTATGGTGGCTCACTCGAATTCCGTAGAATTTTGGCTCCGTGAGATCCAGTAAGTCTTCAACTCTCAGTAATTATATAGTAGATCATTAAGGTATATTGCATAATTATGAGGCCTTAAGTTTCAATGTTCGCTGTCATTTTTAATTTGTTTGTATTACTTAATTCACAAATATTTGGTTTCGGCAATAAGGCTTGCAAGGAATGGAATACTTGACTTCTAAAGACGCTCAAATTATTATAAGTTTTATATGAAGACAAGGACTAACTTTTATGTGCATTATGTGACACACCTTACAAAGATAATCAGCAATACGACAAATTTATCTAGCATTTATGCATTGGAATTATTTCAGCAATCATAATGATAGTGGCTACACCAAAGATTCGTTGCGACATCCAAAAAGTGCAATTGAATCGTACAGAACGCTCCAAATTCTGTGTACATGTTTCAACGATTGCATGAGTCCAGGCTCAATACCTCTGATTGAAGACTCATATCATGACTGGACTCATCCCCTGTGGATACGTTTTTATTCGAAGCATGAATAAAAAATTTATCGAAGAGTTTCCTGGAATCCGTAAGACTGTGTTTGAGTAATAATTAAAAATAACAGTTTTTCCACGACGAAGTTTTTTTTTTTGTTTTCAGTCACGTATCCAATTTGCGTCATTGATTGCGCAACAGCAGGATTTACAACTTTGTCTCTGGCAGCCGAAGTCTTTGATCTATCATGTGGATTTGTGGAGTCTTGGGGCAAAACGAAACACAAAGACTTCCGCAAGATATTAATGTCCTGTCCAACTTTAAAGGTTTGGATTGGTAGGATGTACTACGTCACCGTATCGACAACGATCACGTTTTTCAAAGTAGCTACAGACTACATTATCGATTGCATTATTACCTTTCCCTGAAATGTTGAATTCACTCCAGCTTTGCATAATAAATCATACATATCTCTTGATCTCATTGATTTTGCACGCGAAAGCTTAAGCCAATGTTCTTAATAGTTAAAAATGTTATATTGATTTACAGTTTCAGTTGATTGCTACTTGAGCTTTCAAACTTTTTTAATGCATTCATCCAAGCTTCTAAAAATTAGTGTGATAATGTCGAACTTTGTAACTAGGTAGGTATGTGCTTATACGGTTTATTCAGTTTTGTATATATGCTTCCCGATATAGTTTTGCGTCATACTTATAATCAGGTTTAAATTAATTTATTTTTCCGAGAAGATGTCTGAGACGTAAAGAATTTATTTTCCTAATTTAATATAAACCGTTTTGGTTGGGGTATACGACAAAATGGTTAAGCACCGCAATATTAGAAGCAAAATAATAAATGTTGAAATGTCTGAGGTGAAATTCCAGGTATTTTGAATGAATGAGTTTTTATCTTAAGTAGGGCTGATAAAACTTTGAAGAAAAAACAACCACCCACAAGCTTATAAAATGTCAAGGCTAAACCAATCGATGAATATTCATTTTGGCATACAAGCAAAGCCTGGCTAAGAATCAATAAAAAAGTAATTATAATTTAGCCAATAAAATTACTTCATTTTGATATCGAATAATTGTAAAACGCCTTCAAAAACTTGCCATACAACACATTTTAACTCACGATGACTGGATTTGAATTAAAGCAAAAGTAAATTTGCAAATGCTTGAGACAAAACGTGGAAATATGTCATCACATGTTCCCTTCCGAAGCGCGCAATGATTCCAAACTTTGTCGATAACGCTCTTTGTGCAATAACTACTCTATACCAGTAGCCATCCCAGCGTCTAATCTGGCGCTTCCAAATTCTTAAAAACTTTTCAGATTCCGTTAAAATGCTGACAGCAAATGTTAACATGGTACAAACTATTATAAGGAGAGATGCAAGGGATGAAACAGAAAGAAATATTATAGTTGCTGGAATTGTGTCCCTCTGTGAAATGCACAAGTACCCAACGAGGCAAATCAAGGTTTGTGAAAATATTTCAAAAGTAAAATAAAATGAATTTGTAAACTCATAAAGACTAGAATCGCAAAGTCTAAGGCAAACGTAATGTCTGTGCACATATTTCGGACATACAAGCTGCCTTCGAAGAAAGCCGAGAATGAAACTGTACGTAAGAATTCTGGTAGCCTCAACCAAATAGAGAAATTCTGTAATCCGGAGGACTAAAATGATCCACAAAAGAAACCACAGAGAGCGAATCAATAAAATCCCTAGGGTTAGAATAATCGAGTTTGGCATCTCCACCGTCAGGGAACTGTTGTTATTGTGGAGATAGCTGGATTGGTAAAACACATAATAGCCCGAATCAAAGTGAAAAAGAATTGCAGGAAAGACAGCTAATGGGGTCAGATAAGAAAATTGATAAACGATTAGATTTAAAGCCAGCCCTATTTTTTTGTCTTCTTGTGCATATCCAGGGTCAATCTTTGCTTGGCGATATGCAGCGTAAAAACCTTAAAAATATTTTAAATAGGTTACTTAACATGCGCTATAATGAGGTTTTAATATAAATTATGAAGAATAGATGAAAAAAATGCTTAGAGTTGAAACTTACTTGTCTTCAGATAACGAGAGAATTGTCGGAGCCTGTTGAATCCAACAGTTAAATCTTTAGCGCATTTCCATACTAGATTGAAATAGATTAACTGGTATATGCTAGTAGCATAAACTATGAACAAACAAAGGACTCCAATGAGTAGCTCTTGCTTCTGAAGCAGGTCGATTTCATTGAGAAATGTGGACAAATATTGAACTGCAAAGTAGGGTACTATCATGCAACCTACTGTTACAAACAAAATTTCGGTAACAAAATTTGCCAGCCACACGCTAGTACTTGCAGAATGGAGATTTTTGCCGAGTTCCGAAAATTCTACCATAAACGGATAAAAGTTGGAATGAAATCTGCGATGCGTTTCAATTGCATCCCAAATTGAAAGCTTCTTTTTACGAACGTTGCCCATAGCCAGAACTGGAGTCATTTTAGATGAAATTTTTAACCATTAACATAACAAATGCTTCCTATAATGGTTGATTGTACTGCTCTGTGGCAAATGCTTTTAAGAGGAAGTTGGTCTTTCATTACTTTATACTTATCCTTTCAATCTTTCAATATACTTATGTCTGAATCACTCAATATATAGATTTATCTTCCTCAATCATTAATTTAATTATTTTATGTAATTCATCTACTTTTTGCTTGAGGTTTTTAACTGCCACTTGTCTATTGACGTAATATGATTAAAAGTCGAAGAAATAAGGTATTTAAATGTACCTATTCTTCCAGTTGATGATTGATTTTGGTGATTTTATTTTATGTCCATGAAAATAATTCCATGATTGTTACCGTATTCGCCTGGTTTTTGCTATTAAACCATTACGTTGTTTTTTATATGATTTTTCATATCATTTCATATGATATTTACGCTGGTTTTGGAACAAAAATATTACAAGCAATGTAAAACAGATCCAGCGCCCTTGTAAATTGTTTGGCCTCGGCATATATCTCGTAGTACATGTTTCTGTTTCTGTAATTTAAAGAATTCACATGCATACAATTGATATTTACTACACCAGATAATTTCAACTGCTCTTAAATATAATATCGAATCTAAAGTTTGAAGAATCTAATTTATAAATAATACTACGGTAAGCGTAGTTTACATTACAGGCTTCTTTAGTTTTTGTACGAGCTAAAGGAATTGGACTACTAGATTTCCTTGTCTTGAACGTGACCGTTTACATTTTAAAAAAATTAACAATATCTATGCTTAAGAACGACAGCAATGGTCGGGAACCTTGTTCCCTTTTATATAGGTATAATTTTAAAGAATTGTTATCACCAATTGATTTTAATGGGAGTGTAAAAAATATTTGGCAATAACAATTGAGAATGCGGTTAAAGTAAAAGAAACCGAGTAGGAAATGCCAGAAACAGGGAACCAGAGAGTACAATATTTTAATGTGGTTGTGGTGGACTCGGTTTGCCACAGTGAATTTTTGTGCCGTTTAGGTAAAATATCTCACTCATCGATTATCAAAGATACTTTTAAAGGTTTGGTGTAAGTAGACAAGAAATAAAAACATGGCAAAATTGAAATTGTTGGCTATCGGTGTTGTCTTGATTTTGGCATCCTGCAAACCAACCATAATTTCCCTTTCTTGAGTCGGTTTCTTGTTTTAGATGAAACTTACAAACATTTTCAATGAGCCTGCATTTTCCCTGAACATCTTGTATCATCACGTTGAAATATAACAGAGGCTTTGTAGTCTGATCAATCTAAATATCTCAATAAATTCACATATCGTTAGCCAATGAACTTATCGTACTTAAAAAACATCTTAAATTTAATTTAAATAATATGGGCGTCAAATTAGTTTAAAAATAAGTAAATAGCCCATAGTCTTGAAAAATATCTTACTCCAAAGGAATAAAAGGATGTCATTACGGTAAGCTTTACGCATTAAGAAAGTAAACGTTTTTGATGCTTTAATAAATTGTTAGTCAGAATTTGGTAAGTTGCAGATTGGCACGGACAAGTATCCTTGAAGTACTTTTCTTATTCTGCACTCTGAACCGCCATATCTACATTTTTCAGTTAAGAGCTGTGGATTTGCATTTAAGCATAGCATTGTTTTTAAACCATTTATATTTGGCATTTTACCATTGGCAAATTGTATCACAAAAATATGTTTACTTTATTTGAGACCAGCAGTCCTGTATTACAACAAAAAATACATTTAGAAAAAATATAGACTCACTACTTTTATTCACATAAGTGCCAGGAATAATAAAAAAATATGATAGCCATCGAAATAATACCAAATTTTGTGCTGGTATTTTTTAATGTTTCTAAACAATTTAAAACTTTCCATTGCTTATTAAGACTAAGGACATACTATGCTTATCATATTAATGATCTTCGTGGCAATGAATCTACCTTATCTACCCTCTAAATATCTTTAAATTCCAATTCAAGTACGGAAGGTGATTACAAGCCTCTGGCACGAAGCTTGAGAAAATGCTAAACTGTATAAGATATTGTCTCATAATTTTTACATTCAAGACTAACCTATAGCTCAAAGGTTACGAACAAAACTAAAAGGGCCGGCTAAACGACAGAAACTTTAGCAAATGCCGCTATTTAAGTTTATGTGCCTATACAGATTTCCCGGAGATAGCTTAGCATTTTCATTATACATTCTTCCATCTAAAATACTTTTATTTTTGCCAAGCACTAGTAATCATTTCAATCAAGTAATCCATCATTACAATCCATTTGTAAGATTAGTATGACTAAGGGAATCCTTGAGACCTCCCAATCACCTTCCACTAAACGGTGAACGATCTAAACTGAACTCATTTACTTCGCTAAAGTAAGTGACAAACGAACCGTTTACTCTACAGAAGGGTTTCTTGCATAAAAACTTCAACTTCTCGAAAGTTTTATCATTTGTTTAAAATTTGAGTACGCAAAATGGTTGTATTAATTAAGCTTTATATTCTTCTTGCTATATATCCTGTGCTAGTTTTAAGCAACAAAGAAAGTCAAGCGCTTCGATATTTGGTAACGAATTTAAAAGTAAGACCTGAGCATTATTCTTTGTGGCTTTATTCTCCAACTTCAATTTTAAAGTCAAACTTAAACGAAAGGATTGTGAGCTTAGAAGGAATTCGAATGCAAATTTATTATTCAGCCAACGTTATAAATAATTCACCTGGTTGGTTCAGCTTCAAATATACCCAACCATTTCAAATAATTTTTGCAAGCTATGATGTCACCATCACCAACTTTTTGACAGCAAGTCTAATAACAGCTATGCTACGAACATCAACTGTTCTTGTTTTACTAGGCTACCACAATAAAACTCTACTTCCTTCTTTCGAGCTCAACTCATTAGCACTGGAGTATTCACCTGCACTGAAGATTTTGTTGAATTTCAAAAAGAGACTGTCATACTCAATCGTCTGTGCTGGATACTGTAGAGCCGAAGATTACTCTTATATTACATGGTCCACGGAAAACATTGAGAATTTATTGACGGATCCAATAGAAACGCATAAAAAGACATTTCGGATAACTCCAGGGAGATCCTTGAATGCAGTGCATAGTCCAAAGTTTCCAGATTATTATTCTAATTCACTTTACTCTAATGACAGATACGCTTGCTCTCGCCTCCTATTGCGGAGCAAATATATGTATTTTTGTGACTCGTACCTGATGTCGATTATTTATATGGCAACAATTCATAACATTTCGTTTGTAATACTTTCCAGCAAATATGCTCATGAACGAAATCAAGCCAAATTTAGTTTAAAACATCAGACTATCCAAGGATACGCTACAGACTTTAAATACACAAGTAATTTCCTGAGCTCGGTGACAAGATTTTCAATGCAATCTAAGGACCTCCTTTATTGCTGTCATGGTGGTGAAGGAAAACGCTTTACTTTCATGCAAACTCATGTCTGGACTCGAGCGTTTTCTCTTCGATCATGGCTTTTGTTTTCAACATGTATCATCATATTCATTAGTGCACTTACATTTCTAAATCATTACCCTGTCTCCAAGAAAGCAGTGATCCAAGAGTGTTTCAATGTCTTTGCAATGGTTGCCACTAAACGTCCACCAAAGCTGGGAAGGACAAAATTACTTTACATGGAGATTTTAGTATTTTTGATTCTCGTCGCTAGACTTTACCAAAAGTCAATATCAAGTTCCATAACGGTGAAAACTCCTCCATCAACATATAGCACGATCAGTGACATCTTGAATGATGATTACAAAATTACTTGGTTCTATAAAGTACCTCCTGAAGTAATTTATGGTGGGGCATTTAAACAAAAACATATTAAGTTGAACATCTCCGACGCATTTATTTTCGTTTCTAAGCCGCAAACATTTTTAACGTATGCATCCCTCCTTCGAGATCGCCAGGTTTTACTTATAAGTGATACTAATCAAGTGCGTATCACAGCAGGAATAAAGGAGGTAATCAATTTTCAGCAATCAAAGAAATTGGCTTGCCAGTTTGTTAAGGAGTCTTTGAGAACTGCTTTCATGCAATGGCTGATCTATACTGTCAACAGAGAATGGCTTGTGGAAACCATTGAACGTATTCACCAATCCGGCCTTCGGGATAAGATTATGGAGTGGTCAGATTGGGCGTGGAGTATTCATGAACATGCCTTCGCAATACCGGAAGAGAATTTTAGCAAACCTATAATTGAACTGAATATTATACACTTGCATAAGTTTTTGGCGCCTCTAGTATTCTTTGCCTTATCACTGATTGTTTGCATCTCGGTTTTCCTTTTAGAAGTAGAGATAAAATATATGCCTGTGCAGACTAAACTCCATCAAGGTTTTCGAGTAAGCTATTTCTTGATCGTGAAGGTTTCATGTTTGTTCCTCAAAATATGCCAATACGCAAGGAAATTAGGAATTACGTTGATACAGTCAGGAGCTAAAAAACTGCAGCAGAATTCCGGAAAAAATAAGCAAATGATACGTGTGACGTACGTAGAGGTTAAATATGGAAATGGTTTAACTGGAGCTTAAGATTGTCTGATTAAAAGTATAAAATTGCTGCCTTTCACGACCATAATAACATAGTAGATGAAATACTATGGACTGCTTAAATCTTGCAAACTTTATTATTCTGTTTTATGTATCTGTTTACGTCAAACGCTACGAAATTATTCGTGCTTGTTACAGTATGTTCTGCTCAGGTAAAAAAACAAATTTTAACACATTGAATGTAACTCTGACCTTATAACGAAATCAATTATTAACTATCATAGATCGAGGTGATAGATTTAAATAAGAACAATAAATCTTTTGTTCAGGGCAGTCCAATGGTAGCTTTTATGATGTTTTTGAGAATAAAAAATGTTTTGACTGTGTCTAAAAACAAGTCTTTTTCATGTTTTTGTTAATTTTTTTGCTTGAATTTGATTGACAATGCGCCAAAGAAAGCTTTTTGTCATGATTTTTAAGTCTAATTTCAAACATTTTAAGAGTCAATTTTTAAAGTTACCCGAATCAACATAGTTTCCCCCGGAACAAATACGGTTCCTCATTACCTTCCACATTCTTTGTTCGCCAGTACGAATAATACTACGAAATGATGAAGAACCCGGTAAATCGCAATTATTCGCAATTCAGGAAAGCAGATTTATTAAACGACTCGGCTTTATTCTTACAGTTTTAAGCATTCCGTGGTATGTGGCGGAGGTTCGATGGTCTCTCCCAAAAAATTACAAAGCCCTGCTGGTTGTATTCGTTTATTTGCTAGCATTTTTAGTTGCGCACAAAGATTACGAACTATTCAGTTTTTCTGGAGCTAACAAAATTAGCGATGACTTTTGAATATTTTTAACTTATTCTGCGCGAAACCTACAAGCAGGTGTAATGCACCATCAACGTTTGTGCAGAAACTCATTGATAGCAAACCTTTCATAACCATTTATTGCGGTTTGCATTTGTTGGACGGAATAGTGAGGTGGATTCTGGGACCCAAAGGTTGTCGCAATTGTGAAATAAGGAATCCAAACAAGTTTTGGGAAGGGGCGAAACGCAACTAGATTTCTCATTAGTGCTTACTGCGATCTTGTGGTTGCTGTCGCTACACTCACATTTTGGACCAACGTCAAAGCATTTATGAACGCAACTTTAGTACAAAAACCAATATTTAACGCGCAAGCACAATTGGTCATGTGGGGTTACAGTGAGCATCTTGGTAATGAGTGGTGGTGGCAAATCTACAAAAGGTACAAACATGTTACAGAGTTGAGCTATAAACATGGTATTTGGGCTACTGATGACTACTTTCCTATTGGAAGCTGCCATGGATTGCGCAACAAGCTTTGACAATATCACAAATGGTGGCATGACTTTTCGTGGATTGTGGTCCGTGTTTCGATTCATGAAGTATTCGTTAGACACATTTGCCATACTCTTTTTCTCAGCTGATATTTGTCAAAAGGTAGCATCAACATCAGCAATTATAATTTAAGGCAAAAAAGTAATCTTAACTTGTGTTTTGTAGATGTGTATCTTTAAAATTTTGCTGTCCAATGATGACAATATAGGTCAATTCCAAAGGAAGGATAAACTTTACGCTATTTGGGATAAAATAAATAAAAACTTCATATACGTGAAAGCCAGCAACGCTTACCCAATAACGTACAGGAGGGTGATTGGTGTAAATATCCAACAGCCATTGAATTACCTGGTTTCTATCTAGAATACTTTTATTTATTCTACTAAATTGTTTAGATGGGTAGCATCATGCTGACGTACTTCATCATTTGTGTGCAGAAGCCGGAAGATAAATGAGCAAAATTAGTGAACATCGTTTAGAAAATATTTTTGATTTAAGTCGTTACTTATAATTGGGTTAACGTGATTTATTGTGTTTACCACATACATGCATTATAACACTGTCTCATGTTTTAGGTTCAGTGTTGCACATGAATTCAAAAAATTACAGGTTGAATAGATTAATTTTCAATTCTCCGACGGCAGGCTTACCATAAAATATGTCAGGAAAAGTCCCACTGCCTAAAAATACAAAATTTATTTAACACCGTATTTTGATTTAAAAAATGAGGCTTTTTGATAATATAAATCCATACGCTTCTATTTTTTTCTGGATACACAACTAACTTTAGCAATCGTCTGGAACGTAACAGGATGCACGTTGCTGGTTTTAAATCCAATTTCATGGGATTTCAAGTTTTCAACTAGCACTGCAAACCGATTTACCGGCACCAAATCCACATCACTGAAACGGAGAACTTGTTGTTTGAGTATGTTTACCTGCTAAAAGTAATTTTCGTGCATATTAATGAATTTCAATAGATGCTCTGGGAGATCTGTTTTGTCCATACAATAAATTACCTTATGAGATACAAGAGCCATTAACAGTAGAGATGATATGCTCTTGAATAAGTACAAAGAGTAATAGGTGGACTCTAAAGTTAACATTTGATAACCAAACTTTTTCAGTGTATTCCTTAAATTAACAAACAAACCGTCGGAAGCAAGAAAAAATGCTTCACACATAACAAGTGTGACCATCTTTCCAAAAATTGAATCCAACTCTGTGGATAATTTTGCTAGATTATGAAAAATTCTGGATAGTTTTTTAAATACAATTTTGGTTGTTCGACTATCAATATGATCTTGGCTTAAGGTGTGTGTATACGAACACAATACTATTTCTACACTAGCCAAGAGGGTAAGTGCTCCAACAGACAGAAAAAGAGCTGGCAAATTTAGAATCACGTAATACGAAAGTTTGGAGATCTCAACAAATAGGGATTTAACAAGGGGAAGAATTGTATAAATTTGGGCTAAGCTTTCCATTTTTAGAATAAATTGTTTTAGGTTTGTCCAAGTCCATACACTCCACCGTATTAAAATAATTCCTACTACGCCGCATATTATTATTATTGTTATTATTTTACGCTTTCGAACAATTTTTAAAACCTTGTTGTAACCGTTATAATTGACATCAATTTGGGACTTAAATGCCAACTGCTGGGTTACGTTCATAACGTTCAAGATATCTTCTTTTTTAATCCATATTGCAGTAACAAAATCAAGCAGAAGACAGTTTCTTAACATGAGTTTTAGAAAGTTTAAGCACTGTGTTAGATTATTCCAGTTCCTGGGTATGCCACCCCACAAAACCGTTCCCCAGCGATAGAAACTGCTCATAGTAAAGCACAAACAAATTATTTTTTGCAGCAAACTACTTCTAATTACAAGTATATTTTGCCTTTGTTTTATCAAAAAACGGTAAGGACAACAGCACATGAAATATGCAACGTCAAAAAATATTTTTAGAAAACATGATAATTCCATGATCTCGTTGCTACTCTCATCGTCAGAAATATTTATTGTGAAGCTCATTTTAACATGCAAAACTTAAGCTGATAATGTGACTGCGAAAAACGATGTTTTTAGGTTAGCGATGTCGACATTAGTTTTTTTTAAAGTAGTTCAAGGGCGCGTATGATTTCATAATTGTGTGTGCGCTTATTCTGTCGTCTTATCTACAATTCATAATGTATTTTTTCCTGAATTTTTATCTAAAATGCAATTAGTTTAATGGTACTTCATAGGTAGGATGAGTTTATTTCGAAAGACACAATAAAAATTTTATTTGAGTAATATTTATATTCCCTTCTTAAAGAAGAAAGGAACAACCTTATTCATTTGTGAGACTATAAAAAGCATTTTAATTCCGTAATGTCAGTAAAGGTTGAGTACTACACCTGCTGACAATTGCTATTCGAAGAAACATAATATCATTTAGGCAGCATTATTGCATTAAATGAAAATAACTACCTTATCCCAACAAATTATCAAGTTAGATCAGATGCATTGTGTTTAGGTTAATCCAATTTGTACGAGAGCCTGGACCCTGGGGTTGTCATTTAAATATTTGTGTACCAGAAGATGGAAACTTGGTAAATATAAGTATTGTAGAAAAATTTATGTCACGAAATTCAAAACAATTAAATTTATTTTTTACACATGCACAAGAACATCATTTGTTTAGTATAACTAATTGAAAGTGAAATATTTGAATAGTTACGTATGCCTCTAGTCCAAGAAATTCATCACGGAACTTTGATGTGTATTTAGGAATGTATAATGCAAATGTTCAATATGTTCAATATCGATCAGTTTTGGAGACTTACTATAAAGTATGTCATTGCTAGTCCCATTGCCTAGATTTAAAAAAATTGTATGTATTCCGATGTATAAAACTGCGTAGTAGAAAAATATAAGCAATATAATAGTCATCAAAAATGAAAATCAACTCACGCTTGCAATAGTTCCAAATGTAATTGGAAAGATATTATTTGCCTTTAACGCCACTTCATGCGAGTTTATGGTTTCCACCAGGGATACAAATCGATTGATAGGGATCAGCTCAGTATCTTCCAAACGAATCATCCATTTTTTAAACGAATCCACCTTAAACCAAAAGTTTTTAAGATTGTATTTTTAACAATAAACTCAAAAGAAATAGTCCAAATGCGAGTATTAAACCTTGTGGGAGATACTAGCCATTAGAAGTAACGATGAGACACATTTAAAAACGTACATACAAAAGTACAGTGTTTCAACAAGCAGTATGGGCCAGTTATAGTTCTTCATGAAATTTTTGGAATAGGTAAATCCATCCGATGCAAGGAAAAATGATTCAAACAATACAAACGAGATCAAGTTGCCAAAGACGGAGTTCAATTCATTAGCTAACTTCAAGTTAAATTGAAATTGTCGATTTAGGTTGTAAAAGTAGATTTTAAAACGGGGCTGAAATACAAGATTCTCGTTGACCTCACTAGTCAGAAGAGAAATAAGTGAATCAGTTGATATGAAAAGTGTGAGAGCAGCCATTGAAACAAACAAATTTGGTAAGTTTAGATTTATGTAGTATGAAAGTTTTGATAATTCAGTAAAACTTAGTTCGCAGAACAAAAATATTTGATCAGCGGTAGAAGTGCCATTTAGCTTTGGTACCAAATTCGTAAGATTAACATGAACCCAAACAGACCATCTAATTACTGTCACTAATATAACACTACAATGTATGAAAATAAGTAGATGTTGCTTGTTAACAAATTTTGCTACTCTACTCCCATACTTGGGAGTAAATTCGGATGAATTTACAAAATTCAGTAGTTGGAGTAACTCTATTCTTCTGAACCACAAAACGTGAAAGAGGTTGAGAACGAGACAATTCCGAAAT
Organism: Seira musarum; assembly: GCA_027743895.1. NCBI lineage: Eukaryota > Metazoa > Arthropoda > Collembola > Entomobryomorpha > Entomobryidae > Seira > Seira musarum. The sequence goes on along the minus strand of JAHZMX010006650.1, from coordinate 1,685 downwards.
AGTATTTTCAGGAACATTAGGTATTGCATTGCACTTTGGCTGTTTTTGGGTATATTGTTCCAAAGTACTACGACCCATCGATGCATACAGCTTAATGCCAAAATGGCACATAGCTTACTCGTTACGGATGACTTTAAAGTTTTTTGTTTACAAGCATATTGATACGGGCAACAACAAATATAGTAAGAAACGTTTACAAAAACTTTTAGAAAAACTGTTAAGTGATGAGATGCTTGAGATATTTCTGGAATTTCTACTACAAAATTTATTTTTGCCATCGCTGCAGCAGTAGCGGATAAGGACGAGCTGCTTTTAAAAGCAAAACATATTTAAAAAGTAAATAAATGATGTGTTATCGGACGAAAAAAGTTTAGTAGGACCATCTACGGTTGTAGATGAATTTGTTTTTGTGACTTAAAAAACGCCAATTTAATTTTTTGGTACTTCTAAATGCAATTAGATTATCAATGAACGTCGAAAGAAATGGATTATTATTTTTACTTCACGTCGATGCAGTTAGTGGATGTCATTACGGAAAGTTGTTTGTAAAGACAGGGTTCAAATAAACACGACAATAAAAATTGATAAATACTTTCTTATTTCAAAAACGATTTGTAAGTTTGCATTATATGCAAAAATTAGTTAAATTGCTATGCAAAAAGTACGGCTAGTGTATTTCACATTTTCAGGCTAGAAAGATTATGGATTAACAACAGCAAGTATGCGTTGCGTCTTTGCACATGAATCCAATATAAACAGGCGTAGACAATAAATTCCTAGTCCTGGCATTTTATTATATTGTATTTGCTGATATCCTCTACTAAATGATCTTCACAAGACCACTAAAAAAGCTAAATTCCATAATTGTCACAAAAGTTTCTTTTTTGGCAAATCTGCTTTTGAATGCATTGCCTTTTAAAACGGAATGAATCACTTTGGAATAAGGGTTTTCGCAGGTTGACGTCAAAACATTTTACAAACTATTTTATATCCATTCCACACCAATGCCGTGGGACATTGAGCCTTTTAATTTTTTATTATTCCTTCACGACCCCTGTAATCTACTATGCAGTAATGCCAGTAATGGCCAACAATTACACATTTACATCGGCTCATGTCCAAAATAGAAAGCTAGTATAAGAAAATAAGAAAATTATTTACTTCTTCCGGTGTGACAGATTTTTTTCCTCAAAGATGATGAGTTGTACATATTTTCATATAGGCGGTGTAAAAGACAAATGTGATAGGTAAAAGGGAATTTTAAAAGGCAAAAAAAGATTGCCTGTTTATACAAGTACAGTATAATCACGCAATTACTAATTTGCCATCCAATATTTTTTGTGACATTTCAAATCCAACAGTATCAGAATGTAAGTAGAGAATTTGAAATGTCCAAAGCTAAGCATCATAATTCAAAAAAATTATTCATCTTCAAACCACCATTACTAAATTACGATAAATCTTCTCAGTACATGCTTGGCTATGGTTATTTTTAAACGCAACGAAGGCAAATTGTAAGAGGTCATTGTAACCACTCAAGGTTTTTAAAACAATTGAGCAGACTTTAACTCTTTATAAATATGAGATCAAATATATTTGGCTTATGTAATTAAGACTTTCGTTAAGGTACCTTCACGCCTTTAATTACAGGTCATTCATAGAAGATTTGTACATCCAAAAATGTT
>JAHZMX010006649.1:0-11029 GCA_027743895.1 Seira musarum | reverse complement strand
TTAGCTTTCTTGTCATTTATTTTTAAACTTCTGTCTTCTGAATAAAGTCCGAGCTAAATCCTATTTAAACTTATCCCTGAAACTTTTCAATTTCCTCTTTTTCCTTTACTTTTGCTTGTCTGCTTTATTATGACATACATAAGTGTTTTCATCAATTGAATCTGTCAGAAGTTGAGAATCACGTTCACGCTACTGCAACGCTCAAGTTTCAAGTATAATTAAAGTCATGATAGTCATGAGTCATGAGCATGGTTGGCCATCAGATCAATTTTAATTTTAAATTTTTATTGACTTCGTCACTGATTTTGACGGGTTACAGACAGACTTTTAATCATGACGACATCTTGGCGCTTCCATGTTAAAAGACCTATAATCAATCTAACCTCGACATGGCAGTTAAAAAGTAGACTTCATAAATTATGTATGTTTTCAAATTACACTCATAACTCAATGTCAATTTTTGTGAAATCATATACATGCATATATACCTCAGTCCCAGGTACTACTTTTTGGTTGCAAGAGGATTAGTGAAACAAGGTTTTAAAAGGGAATAATAATGTGACTATCTTTTCGAGTTTGTCCAAGAATCAAAAACTTCCAGTTGTTCTGAAGAGGCTTTCGATTCAATGACATCAGCATTTCAGTTTGTTTGCTTCTACTAATGAGCGAATTAACTTGAAGGTTTTGAAAAAAAAACATGGCACATGTACCAATAGACTTTTAGTAAAGACTCTTACAAGCCGCTTACAACGAATCCGAATCCGCTGAAAGAGGATGAAACAATGATGAAAGTGAAAACTTTTCACAGAAATTCCATGACAAGGAAAAACATTATACCTATTAAATTGGGTGTTATTATTGTTCGTAGGTGGGAGGAAAAGTAGATGGTTGCTCATCAAAAGCTAGTGAAGCTGAAGCTTCAATTTCCTTTCCACTTTTGTTTTTCCTTTTTTCTAAGCTACTTGAAAGATCAGTTGACATCCTTTAGGGGAAGCTATTAAGTTAAAAAACATCATAAAAGTACGTACGCGCGTAGGCCGTGTGTGTATAATAATGTTTATAAAAAAGTATTGTGCACACATGTCAATCTTTGCTTGGCTTGGCTTGCCATGGGTCATGGTCGCACTGAACTGAACTGAACTACATGTCCTTCAAAAAAAAACAGCACAACATACTTAGAACGTGGTTTCTGGTTAGTGCTGTTAGTTATATGCTTCCATATACCTCGCTCTTAGATGTGGAGTTGTCATTCGCAGATTCATGGAAATTTTCCAGATTTATTGCTCGCGAATGGAAAAGCTGCTTTGAGGTGAGATCGAAATCACATCGCTCACATGGAGGAAATGTAATATGTACTGCTATTATGGAACTAGTGAAGCATGGATATCTTTGTGTCTCTTTTGCAAGTTTGGATCACATCCCTTGTTTACAATATTGCCATTTGCTTACATGTACCTTGAGAGGAGCAGTTCATCTCTGGAATCACGACGGCAAGACGTTTTCTCAAGAAACGGAGAAAAAGTTTGTGCGAGTGCCGGTTCAAACTTTTATTTGCCTCACCGGTTTTTTTTTCTTCACTCATGTGCCATAGGAAATGTCAGGGAATTGTGCGTGTTTCAATCTGATTGATCTGTCAACTGCTTTCACTTTTCTTTGCCCATTGTCGTCCGAGTTCTTAAACCTATTTGCTTATATGTGTGTGTGAAAGTGAATCACTAACTAACCAACCAAAAAAAAAAAAAAAAAAAATCATGCGAAGATAGTGGAGACGAACGTGTCTGTCGGCCTTTTGAAACTAGCATTTTTTTATTCTTCATACAACGGCATTAATTATTACATAATGCTTCACTGTTTGTAATTAAAGCTTACGATTAACTTGCCTGAAGCATAATACCTATCTTTTGTGGATTATTATCTGCGGAGTTAATCGAGCGTTAGTGTTCTTTGACCTTTTGCTAATCAAAATTGTTTGAAGGACGAACGTAATTGGCTAGGCAGCATCAACTTTTTTTCATTTTGATCCGACAATGATGAAGTAAACGGCTACTGCGACATTGATACCGCATTGCATCCAGCTGGCAGCAGAATTTTTATAACTTTCCATTTTGTCTTCTGGCTGTATTAACTCTAGATTAGTTTCTTTGTCAAAAACAATACTTTCACTTAAAAAATGTACAAGATTAATTTGAGTTTGATGAACGACCCTTCCTTAGTGCATAGGCTATGCCTTTCATTTTTAAAGTCCATATTTCAGTTTCAATTGCAAGGCTGAATTAAATGTGAACCATAGCTGTAAAAAATGATGAAATTGAATTGGCTATACATTCATTTGACATGGACTGCCTAAGTATCATACCTCTTTATCGACATTCAGCATCACGTCTAACCTTTTCGTTGTAATTTACGTATTTCCCATCTATAGCTGCCTACGCAAGCATTGCATGTATGCCTCCGTTGGGGGAATTAAGAAAACAACTAATCTCATGAATAATGGATGCAAAATCATTATAATAATCAATCAAGGAAAGCAGACTTATTCAGATAACTTCTGGATTTATGTAAATTGAAGGCTGGAAATGTTTGAGAAAGATGGGCATCGCTGACAATTACAAAGAAAAAGCGACAGCCATTTCAAGGTTAAAAATTGCACAACCTAATTGACAATGTTGTAAAGAAAGTTAATTACGGATCAGATTTAATTCATCAAAAATTTGAATTGGGTTGTGTCCTGCCACTAATCGTAAGAATGTTTTAAATTTTAATCTGATAACTTTCATTCAACTCCGCACTGTGACTTCGAATACTGAGATTTCCATACGGAGTTGTCAAAGTTTTTGGAAAATACGTGTTTTGAAAGAACTAGGGCACGATATTCATTGTTGGAGGAAGAACTTGCACAATCCCACAATCATGATAAGTTCTTCGAAAGGGAAATGAAATTAATAAAATGTATACTCACTGAATTTTGATTACCGGCTGTCTAAATGTATGCATGTTTCTTGGAATGTGTTGCGAAATCAAGTCAAAAAAGCATAGAACGTTTTTTGAGAAGGGCGAAAAAGACGCAAATAAATAAATGGGAAAAAGTAACAAAAATCTGAATCCTTATTTACGATGCAATGTTTTTAAATACAAAATCTCAGTCGATCTTTACATTTACATTGTTTTAACAAACCGTCATACATCGTCAGAAGAATCCCACACAAACCTTCATCTAAAGCTTCGAGTCGAGTTTTAAAAATTCAATTGGAACTTTCGTTGCATCAGAACTAGAGCAGTTTAAGAGGCAACAACTTTTATACTTATTTTACCCGAATATGCGTCACTGTTGTAATTGCAAATGGTCCGTTGGTAATTGTAAAGATCTTTCGTCACATCTGAAACATTGATTTTTCTTGTGTGTGCTGATTTTTTTTACCAGTTTCAATCATTGATTTTCGACTTTATCGACAATATACTTTAGTGGTAGTTTCTCGTTTACTCTCAATGGAGCACTAAAGCTTGTATGCTTCCTCCCGTCTCTTGTTGCGTCACTGTTGTAATTGCAAATGGTCCGTTGGTAATTGTAAAGATCTTTCGTCACATCTGAAACATTGATTTTTCTTGTATGTGCTTATTTTTTTACCAGTTTCAATCATTGATTTTCGACTTTATCGACAATATACTTTAGTCGTAGTTTCTCGTTTACTCTCAATGGAGCACTAAAGCTTGTATGCTTCCTCCCGTCTCTTGTACACTTCTGAATTAGATATTTCAAAGCCATAATTAGTATTGTGGGTGTTAATGTGGAAGACAAAGTGTTTTGTCTTTTTATCAAGCCGGCGCGCGTTTTATCCAAACGTTCTTTACAATTACTACGAATTCCCTAAAATATTTCTGCCTATTGTTCATCTAACAAAATTCCATACGTTTATCAATGCAAGTTTTATACGGCTTGAGGACTAAAGGAAACATTTGTCGTTTCAAAATAATTATTCATTGTCTTTAAACATTTTACTACTTAATAATATTATTGAAATGACTTGATTATGGCGAATATGATTACGGCAAGCAGTCATTTCTTTATGGAGTTCGAAAGAACCGATTTAGGATCTGTTCGGCATCGACAGCAGATTTAAATAAAAAGGTGTTTGTGTCTGGTTCAGGTTACCTCAACGAGATGAGAAAGATGAAGAAAGTCTGTTATTTTGAATAAGGTGTTGTAAAAAACTAGATCATCAGAAATTTATGGCATGAATTTGTTCCAAGTGAGGTGCCATTAATAATAGAAAAATATATATTATTTGTTTCTGTATATTATTACAACCATAAAGTTTCCAGAGGACAGACAGACGCACTGGTTCAAGTTTACGAAATAAAGTGACAAGGAAAAAATGAGTTGGTTTCCAGACTCCTCAAATGCAAGAGTTTCTCAATGCTGACTGGAGCTTACTTATTTTGGAGCGTTGCAAAACGAGGAAATTGTAGTAAATAGGGAACATAACGTGTTACGGACTCAAGACGAAGTTATAGAATTTTGATTAAAGGAAAATGTTAACATGAATAGGTAGTTATCATTTGTATCGAGTTAAAAGGGGATTGTTGTTTGATTTCTAGCCATTAGCACATATTATATGAAGGAGCATCTCTTTCAAGTGGTTTCGAGTTTCGACAATATTCTTATCATCATTGCATTGGGTTGAGTCTGAATGAAGTGCCGATGAATGCTCCTACTCTCTGCACTATTTTTGTAACTGGAGAAGAAGGGAAATTGAGCAAGGAAATGTTAGAGAAATAGGGAGTAGCTTTCTTAATATTTATTTTATTAAAGAGTGAATATAGTGAGGTACATGAAATGTCAAAGACTCATCTATTTTCTGATTATGATGTTAGTGTTGTCGCTGCACCCACTACTGTCTTACTTTAGTGTAAAACTATGTGACTTAGTCAGTGCTAAACTGGATCTTGTTATCATCTCTCCTAAAGTATTCCCTACATATTGAATTCTTATGCAGGCTGGACCACTTTGTAAAATTTTCTTCTGGGAAATTTGTCCTCCACTGATAAACTCTTTCTTTTGGTTTTACAATAAGCTCTTGGTTTAAGAACTCGGTCAGCAGTAGTCTTCTCTTCGTTAGAAGGAGGCCTTGCTGTGTTTACACATTCCACATTTAATCGAGTAATAATAAAAATTATCCTCCCCATTTAGCTAAATGGGTTATGATGAACCAGGAAAATGGACAGTTATTAGGTTTAAAGTGATTTTGGACTTCCCGGTGATATCAATTGGAGAAACTTTTTCTTCGAGAAAATTTTAAATATACGTTTTTCAAAAGAATTGGTCTATTTTGTGGCTTGAACTTTTAATTTCCCTATGAGTCAGTAATCAGCTCTACTCATTGACACTGTGAAATATGTCGTCTTATTCTCAGTTCATGGGTGCTTCGGCAGTAGGATACGATTTTCCTTTTCTCACCCCACCTACTCCTATGAGTAGGGGTATGATGGATACAGGCCACTTTTACGACAACGGCAATGGACATTATGCCAACTACGGTACGTTTTATTCTCGTAATATTTTGCAATTAAAATATTTAATGGTGGCTAAAATGCTTAAGCGTGAGAAATGTCTTGACAAAGCAATTTTAGCATGACAAACAAAAAATCTTAAATTCTTTTTTAGCAGTTTTAGTAGCATTATTGGTTTTTTGTTCTTACTGTGTGAGCCATACTTACTGGCTCAATTGTTGTAGCTTTCAATAACAAAAAGCTCATGATTTTTGCATGCTGTTCCGCCTCGCTTTTCCAGCAAACATTTTTTTGCAAGTAGGCTAGCTTACTTGGTTTACAGTCGATGGATCTCTTATTCTAAATGCGAATCTCGTGGTGAAACGCTTCAGGTTGGCTGGTTGCGTGAATAACTGACCAGCGATTAAAAAGGTGGCATTGGCATTCAATCAAAGAAACATGTAGAAATCAGAGCAGATTGCTTTTTCGAGTTGAGCATGAAATTACTAGACGACTGGCATAACGTAATACGTTTTTCTTGAAGTTGATTGCCACTTTTACCAAAAATGTTTATAGTTTTAAGTGGCTTATATTATTCCAGCGAGGAATAAAACGTGTTTGAACGGAAAAGTTAAATACACATTCATATTCCAGTACCTTTTATTGTTGAAATAAAAATGTAGACGAATACAATCCAAGCAAAGTTGTAAAACTGCCTCTTTTAATGACTTTGTGAGAAGCTTGATTTCTTACGAAAGAAGAATAGCTTTTTTTATGTTTGCCAATTAAAGAGAAAATGCTTTGTAATCCTCCTGTGTAGTGAACCGTAGTCGCCATTTTGCTGTTCTTCCAGGGTTGAACGTGCTCTCATGGAGCTATTGCGGTAGAGCAAGGTAGTTATAAAATCATCATATCGAACTTTAATTTTTTTCAAAGTTTTTTTCCTTCTCTGGTCATGCTTGATTCAGTCAGGTAGGTTTTGGTGAATAATGAAGTTTCAAGGTTGAAATGCATACATACAAAAACCAGCAGCGCATCTATTTTTGACAGGTGATATACAAAAGATGCGAAATTAAATTGTATATCTACCTAATTTTCAAACTGAGAATCAACTACAGAACCATACGTCACCCCATTATAAGGAATGAAACGTTTGAAGTTTGTAACAGAGTAACTCTTATTTTCACTTTCCTAATGAGCTTGACTTTGAATAAGTTTATTTAATTATACAAAATTGCCAAATAGCGAAGAATGTATATTTGCACAACAGGTTTACGCTTCTATAACAAAGGTATTTTGAAGAATGGATCTGAAGAAAAAAATATAAACTCTTCTCGAAGGGTTATTTGTGTTTTATGGCACCACACTAAATGTGTTTGATGGGGCTGCAAACCTCAATTTATCGGAAGATCATAAGGGTTTATTCCGAATTTAATACTATTTAGTAATTACATTGCACACAAATGAATGACGCACCAAAAGCATTATATTCAGTTGGAAATAAGAGAGAAGTCAAGGACTTTTATTGCCATTTCCAGTCTGTTTCTGAATTTTCCCATTTCCCAATAAATTGTCGTCTGCTATTCCAAAACTGTTTTCGATAAATATTCTTGCGAAAGTTTTTTGTGCAACTCTAAATACGTCAAGGTTTTCCAGTTTTCCTAACGTAAAGAAGATTACTTTGGATTTCTTAAAATTAAGTCGTTTTTATTTACATCACTCATATTTAGTGAGATGTCTTACTGAACGGGCAATTTCACCAAGTCCAAAATTTTGTAGTACTTTTGCTTTGAATTAGATGGTTCCACCTTTATCATAGCTATTTGTACTAGTCGAAGGAATTATTATCAAGTTAACATTTGTACTTGATTAAACCCCAACATGCAGCCGGGTGAATGATTCCGGCGCATGAATGCATTGGATTAAATCACTCATTATCAGATTTGAATAGGAGCTGTCATTGAAATAAAGAGTTATCGATAAAAATTGTGATTATTTGCTCCTGCTGGGCAGTCCTAAGTGTATATAGATATTCCTATATATTTTACTGACTGGTGACGGCTGTCCACGAAATTCGCACCTTTGCCTCATCAAGTATGTAATAATATAGGTAGTTATATAATACATTTCCTTATATAATTTCAAATATCAATAATGTTGTGTCCAAAAATTGAGCTGTCGTGCATACCACACCAAACTGCATAAAAATATTTCGAGTGGTCGTGGGGTCAATAATTTCTTTAAAAAAACTATTGCTGGAGCAAAGTACATGTTCATGTTCCATGGAATGCAATGCAGCAATCATATACATATAGGTTGTTGTAGCTATACAAGGAAATATTTCGTCTGATTTTCCTTGAGTGAAGGCCAGTCGGTCAAACAAGCACAGTGTTTTCATTCATTTGGGCATCTAAACCTCAAGACAAGAACTAATAATAACGAGGAAATTACCAAATTTAGGCAAATATCGTGGTTTAAAGGGAAATGAATCGAATGTTTGTATATTGAATTGAGCTTTATAGCGATTTTTTGTTACGAAACGAAGCGCGATAACACCGCGGAACGGAGCATTCAACCCAACAACGTAATTCGTGTGACCATGAAATTGCCCGGCGCTCGACTTTTTTTTCTCGTTCATGCAGTCTATCCTGTCAGCCATAATAGTTTATATAGTCTAACTAAAAATGAATGTATACTCAACCTTAATACTATTACTCAATTATACTTTCCATACCTATATAGTCTTTATGTGTAATTTCATGATTCATCTTAACCTCCAATTATCGCAGCAATAGCATACGGTTTTAACTATCTCTATTGTACAAATGCTAATTGCATTTCATAGAAATATTTGATACGTAATACGAAGATGGCAAAGGCAATGACCAAATAAAACCATATGCATGATATTTATAGTATTTGATTAATGGTTTCATGCGCCCGTACTATATAGATATTCGGATTGTAAAATTGCAAAAACATTTGAATTACGGTGTATCTTGTTACGGGTATTGTTTACAATACTATTACTTAAGTTGACTATGCGTTTAATGCCGATATAATCATTATATTGTAATAATAAGTAATCATGGTCATACTAATACGTTTCAAATTGTTAAACATTTCTTTTCGAATGGCGACAAGATTATTTTCCACTGACTATGGGGGTAGCATGATTTGTTAAAACTTAATAGCTTCCTGAGTCATAAGAAGCAAATGTGTAAGAAAGCGTGGGAGGATGAGGATGTTACGATAAAGGAGTTTAGAATTCTAATTCATTTTCGGGGGTTATACATTACGTGTCACTTCTTTTTACTCATGTCATCATCATGCATCATGAAGCAAGAGGCTTAGCTACGTTTCAGAATTTCTTTGTTTTGACAGCAATNGGGGGTAGCATGATTTGTTAAAACTTAATAGCTTCCTGAGTCATAAGAAGCAAATGTGTAAGAAAGCGTGGGAGGATGAGGATGTTACGATAAAGGAGTTTAGAATTCTAATTCATTTTCGGGGGTTATACATTACGTGTCACTTCTTTTTACTCATGTCATCATCATGCATCATGAAGCAAGAGGCTTAGCTACGTTTCAGAATTTCTTTGTTTTGACAGCAATTGAGGTGATGTGGTAGCCTCCGGATATTTCTTGAGATTACACCTTCGCACCACCCACCCTTAACAACATATTAAGTAAACTGGCTTAGAAGATAAGTCGAAGTTTGCATTTGTGTGTAATATAGTAATATGTGTTGGCATAGGTTGGTAAAAGTAATTCAAACATCGGAACGTGAGAAACCCCCATGTGTATTTACCATATTAAAAAATAATATTAAGTTGAGGCTGCGTCTGCATTTATTGCGTTCAATTTGAAGGAAGAAATGCTTTCCATCTGCTACTGTTTCTTTTTTTTTGTTGTGGCACCCACACGAACTAGTAGGCGAATTAAAACATTGTAAAATAATGTGTTGTTTTGTGATCTGATGTAGCATCGCATGGAGGGTAGACAAAAGAAAGGAACTCGAAACCAGATATACATATGAAATGATCTTTGCGGTCGTAATAATTATAGTGATGAGATGATAAGGAAGATAAAAAAAGCATTCTAACAAAAAAAATATCGCTTTGGCAAAAGGGAATTTCGCACCTATCCAACTCCCCCACCGCGGGACTGACAATCACAATACTTCCAGCCGTCACGACTCGAATATTTCGCAGCGGCTGACCAAAAAAAACATAAATTCCTGAATGTAGTTGTAGTTGCTTCAAAGTTTGTGATGTTTTGTTTGCGTGGAACTCTTAAAATGCATTTCCCTCCTAGGTTCGGTAGAGCCATACACACGTTAAGTTAAGTGTGTTTCTTAGCTCATCCTTTGGGTTAGCAAAATAATTCGAACACAAGAAATAGTATAGTGAGAGGAAGCAAGTGTTAATAATTGCCCAGGAGCTCTTTTGATGAAAGCGAAGAATGCTAACTTTTTGTGGCTTTTAATGGTCCACTGGATATGGATGCAAAGGATTTATACAGAATAGAAAAAAGGATCCCACGTAAAGAAGCTAAAATGCCTAAAAAGTGTTGCTAAAGGCAGGAAAGACCTTAAGATATACATGAGCATTTCTTCAGAAAGGGCTTTTAGACGGTTAGCACGAAGGCGACACTGCACCCCTTTACATGTCTGGAACGTGTTGTTGATGTAGGTTCCCTGTAAGTAGAGTAAAGTCATTTCGTGGGATTCAGCAACTTTGTATGTGTGGATTAAGGATTGTTTCTTTTGAAAATGTGGTTCTTTATAAACAACTCTTTTAACATTTATGCGTAGGTAGGCTGACGGTGCTGCAGCTTGTTGACGTGCTCCACAACGCCACTGGTGTTAGTGTTAGTTAACGACGCGGATAAAATGAAAAACACGAAGGATGTGCGTAGGTACCTTTGAGCATAAAAAAGCTAAGAAATAAACAGGGATGAAAAACGCGATGGCGTGGCCCAGGAGAATTTAGGATTAACGAAGAAGCACATGTTCAGCTCGGAGAAGTACTTCACTGCAATTGTAAAACTTATTATGTTCTTTTGAGTGCAGTCATGATCATGAGGTTTTGCAGGTTTGCCCAAAGAACTTTTCGGCAATATGTCGAACGTTTTTCACAAGTCTGGTTTGCCAAGCAAAAAAGATGATATTATTAATACGCAAAAATGATCGAGGTAGATAGTATTCCTTATGCCTCGGGCTATTGCTATTAGAATTCCAATTTCGATCTACGATGTTGCATACTGATACAATGTAATAGTAGCTATTGCAAAGGAGCATATAATATGCGCAGCTAAAGCTAAAGCCAGAGTAAATTCATTAGATGCTTGTGGGGGAGATGTGAGATGAGATGATAATATTTTAATACAATTATATTATAACGTGTCAGTTCAAACTCAGACGAAAATTACGCGGGGTAAGCGCGACTATAACTACACGTGAAACCCGAAGAAACCCACTCGAGAAAGGTTGTTGTTTGCTGTGTGGACAAGAAGAGGTCAAGAGGAATGAATATGATGAC
>JAHZMX010006647.1:0-10711 GCA_027743895.1 Seira musarum | reverse complement strand
CAACTCTTTTTCCCTCAGAGTTTACCAAAACAATATCCCATTTCTAGAGAGATAGACGCAATGAGTGGAAGTGAGGATGAAAAAATAGTACTGCCGTCAAAGATTTCTTTTTTGGCACATAAAACAAAACACAAAAAGGGTTTCCCCCGAAATTGATGCTACCTCGGTGGCAAAGAGGATAACAGTTTCATGATATGCTTTATGTCTGTACTTGATAAGTGCTACTTACACACATAGCAAAAAAAAGTAAGTAATTGTCTGACAAGTGTGTACCAGTGTGCCAGCCTAGCTATAACTGTAAATGCACAATCGGAAGAAAAGTAGATTTTTAGAGGAACGTTGACAAGACATGACTCTTTCATTTGTTATTGTAGCGTTGCGTTGGTGGGATTCTTTAAGGAAGTAAAGTAATGTATATTCTCCGTATCACTATCACGAACCTTAGAGACATGAGGATGATGATCATCATCATCGTCACAAAATGAAACACGCTTTTTCGGTTTGTATACGTACAAGGTGCAGGTTGTGTTAAGAGAAGCCCTATCATGAAATCCAGAAAGATATCTTAGTGCACACGCTTTCCCACTTTCCCTGCAAAGTTTGTCGTCTTATAATCATTTTCCACACTGTCTTCTGTCTTTTCTTTTGTAGAAGAAGTCTTTCGTTAACAAACAAAAACATCACCACATTGGACGCTACTACTCTTTGGGATAAAATAAAATGCAAGAAAGTAAAACATAATTTAAGCATGCTACGAACTTTGAGTCTTTCTTATGTTATCTGTGAAGGATGTGTGACTTTTTTCGTGTTATAAAATATGTTACATGTAGATCAGATATAATTTAACTACGTCTCAAGCCAGTCGACAAGACAGAGGACGTTCCATCTTCCTCTTTTTTACTCGCATTTCATCTACAACGTCGATCGGAGTTGGGACTTTTTTCAAGCTTGTCATGAAAGACGTGACTTTGGAAAAAAGAAACTGCGTACAACTTCTTTTTTTTTACCCATAATATGCTGATGATGAACCATGCTAAAATATTCTTAGTAGAGCCTTAACTTTCTCTTTATTTCTTAAACCCAAAAAAAGATTTGCCGCTGTTGTATGCAAGAAGATGTGAATGCAAAGTATATACATGTGTCCTTATAAGCGTGGATGACTTCTTAACATGAAGAGGAGAATGAGCTTCTCTGAAAGAAAACGTCATAAGGAATAGTGAAGGCACAAAGCATTTCCTGTAGTTTTTACTACTTTATTCCTTCGGCTTTTTATTCATTCTGTCTTTAATAGAAAACTGCAGACTCATGCCATTTTCTTGTGAAGGAGAAAAAATGCATACGATTTACTTTTCTCCTTATCAGACTTTTGGTCTAGCGCCGAACTCAAAGTCTACCAAGATCCGCGTGTGTGTAGGTAGATAGGTATTGATATTAATAGTTTGAAAGAAAAGGAATAGAATAGAAGATGTTGGTAAGGAAGGAATGTTACTCCAGTTGCTGATACTTCAAGCGATATTTGAACAATTTTCAATAAAAAGTACTCATTATGCTGAATATTTTGTAGATTATTATGTCCTTACCTCTCGTATAGCACATATACCAACATCAAGTGTACTTGTTTGGACGCATTTTACTTTTAGAATTTTCGACATCGACAGCTCTTCAAAAAAAAGTGGAACAAAAAAACGCTGTCAGAGAGGAGCACAATTGGAATTGGAATTTATATCTGCTCGTTCAACTCATGCTTTTGATGTAATCGTTGTGCGCTACCCACCAACTATTGCCACTACTCTTCTTTTCCTCTTGTTTTTGGTAGTACTACTACTCCGGATGGATGTGGTAAATTATACAGTCATCATAATGAAAATACCTCCATGTATAGTAGGCAATATAAAGTCAAATAAGCTGACACAAAGTGTGGCGGAATGAAATAAAAAAGTGCAACTTTATTCGATGCTTCAATGATTTCTTTATCATTTTTTGTTGTAAGAGGAAATCTTTTATGGAGGACACAAAATAGATAAAAATGAATTCGCGACTTTTTTGTCACAGCCTGTCATGCTGACTAACAAAATGGTGAAATTGATTTCGTTCCCATTATCTGTCCACGTCTTTTGTGACTTTTTTTTCAGTAGAGATATGTCTCCTATTTGCTACTCAATTTTTCGTGTGGATTTGAAGTTGTTTGATTACCAACTTGCTCATTTTTGCCCACTCTCTCTCTCTCTACGACGGATAAAGTCTTTTAATATTACTATATTGCTTCAATACGTGCACATCTTGCATCCTCTTTCCAAATGTCGTAGCATTCTCGGAATTTCATTCATTGAAGGGGAATACAGAACACCATAAGTATTCCTTCGCATTTGCTAGATCGTCCCATTCTTCCTTTTTCCTTCGGTTTTCTCTTTACTCAACTTTTCATTCTATTTCAGTGTCGTGTCGTGTCCATATTCTCCCACCGCGTGCGTTTACAGGGCACAAAATGATAGCTAAAGCGTAGAGCTGCGATGGTTGTGTGCTGGCTGCGACGAGGACTGCGATGATACTTACCCTTTCTCTGTGGACGGGAGTCAGAGGGAAAGGAAGTAGAAAGAAAGCTGTTAGTATCGTTTTGTTAGGATTGGATTGATGATGTTTCTCGTTCTTTCCTTTCTCCCGACGTGAGTTCCACTCTCCATTCTTCCTTTTTTGAACAAGCAATTCGGGTAAAAGCAGATAATTTACTGTATTTATTCAATGAACTGGAGTAAAGACTATCAGAGCAAATATTACACAAACACAATAATCCTCCGGCATTGTATCCTCATTCCATGAGTCAAAAGTTTAACAGTGGCAAAAAAGTTAGTTAAGGTCTTGTTGTTGTTGGTGTAGTTGTACATATTCAGAGTGGAAATGAAAGAAGAGCCTCTCATTAACTATTCATCAGTGTCCCACTGCGCTGTTTTGTTATTTACTACGAGAAACTAAACTCCATTTTTTCTATCTCACTCTTTGTCGAAAGCAGTGTCTTTTACGGAGGAGGCAAAAAGACAGAGAGGAAAAGTGATGGTGGAGTTCACAAAAGTCAGGATAATAGTAGTGGCTGTCTGTCAACAAGCTTAATCCATGACAGTAGAGGATCAATATACAAAAAACTACCATAAAAGTTAAAACTATTATTTCCACTCGATGGAAGAAGAGTTTCAGCGATTCCAAATCCAGAATAATGAGGCTATTGTCCTCTTCCCCTGTCTCATTCCTCCTTCACTTTGACAGTAATTACGAAAAGAAGAATTGAGAAAATGGCGATAGCTAGTCAATCCATTAATTTTTCTAATCTACTGTAAATGGTGAATTGTGAAGGAGAAAAAAAACATCATTTACTTTTACGAAATTCCAAGAATGGAAACTGCCTGGGTTTAATTACATGTAGGCGTGTGATGTGACGACTTACCCGCGATAAGTTCATAATTGAGAAGATTTGCAGCGTAAATTGATAAATCTGTCTGACGTTCATTCGGAACATATTTCACGCTTTTTTTTTGTGAACGAACAGGCAAACTCGCAAAATCATCAAACGAGAGAAAGGTTTTTTATGTGGCTACATTTCGTAGGTTATAAATGGCATTCTAATGCACGTAGTTCACAAACTGAACTTATTCTGAGTGCTTTCTCTTCTCGGCACATAAAGCAACAGTGAATTGAGACGTATACGATATTTGCAAAGATTTTTTTATATGGCTTAAGTTCATTCCTTGTTCAACTACCTGTTTCACTTTTTCTTATGTGGTGTGCAGACCAGAGTCAAAAGTTGGAGAAATCTGAAAATACGCATTCAAAAATAACCTTAAATTGAATGCTGGGTAATATGATATGTCATAAAACGTTTCTTCCTTTCAGCGTGTGAACTGCAAGGTACTTTCTGAAAGTAGATAATTTCATTCCACTGAAACGAATAGTGCTCACTCAGATCGCAGTGTTCTCCGTCGTTCTTCTATGGAATTGGTGTGTGAGCAGTGAAGCTTATAAAGCTCGAGATTTCACACTCGAGCCCTGAGAAAGGAAAATACAAAAAAAAAATTTTCCACTCCTGTCTTCCTTCCTGTTCATAATTTTATGCTCTACCTTCTCTTCTGTTTATACCTACGTTCGTAATAAACGAGGAGTTTTGTGAGGAAAAATACTTCTATAATTAGTTTGATGACCACCTGAGCGGAGAAAGGTGGAATATTTGTTTTTTTAGTGATTTAGTGATTTTCCTTTTAATAATCTCAATGAAAGGAAATGAGTGGATGTACTGCGTTTTTCCAGTCTCCGAGTGGAAGATAGAGGATTACACAATATAATATTCTCCAAAACTGTGGTCTCTTCGTTTCCCTTCAAACAAAAGTGATGACTTCCGTTGAGGAAAAAGCAACATGCCACACCAAACGAATTTCATTACCTATAAAATAATCATTTTATGTACTAAAAGTTGTAAGAAATGGGAATAAAATACTTCATCGGAAGTGATATGTGGCAGTGGGATGCTGTCGATACCAACATTTCCTGCTCGTATCATCATCACGATCGCGATCATCGAACGATTTTCATCTTCTTTCTCGTAACCAGATAGCCAATCTAGCTTTAAAAATACTAATGCTATATATGTTTTATCATTGGTATTTCGAAGTTTCTGTGAGAAAAATATTTCTTTGCGGAAATAAAAGCAATTCTTCTTATATCTTCAGAAATCAAATAGACTTTCAATTTTAGAATGGTTTTTGCTTTGAAGCGAACATCATCATTCTGGAAAAAGCAACATGCCACACCAAACGAATTTCATTACCTATAAAATAATCATTTTATGTACTAAAAGTTGTAAGAAATGGGAATAAAATACTTCTTCGGAAGTGATATGTGGCAGGGGGATACTGTCGATACCAACATTTCCTGCTCATATCATCATCACGATCGCGATCATCGAACGATTTTCATCTTCTTTCTCGTTACCAGATAGCCAATCTAGCTTTAAATATACTAATGCTATATGTGTTATCATTGGTATTTCGAAGTTTCTGTGAGAAAAATGTTTCTTTGCGGAAATAAAAGCAATTCTTCTTATATCTTCAGAAATCAAATAGACTTTCAATTTTAGAATGGTTTTTGCTTTGAAGCGAACATCATCATTCTGAAAAAAGAGAAATGGAAAATTTTTTATTGGATTTTTCTATCGGTGAATCACACCACAGCTATTCTTTTTCCAAGAGAACGGTGCTGACAGCGTCAAATCCTTGAGGACATACTAGAACCCAGCTTAAGAAAGAGATGGGACTAGGCTTGGTATGTCTTTTAATCTAGGCTTTTTTCCCTTCACAGTTTATGTGTGTTTTCCTTTCGCACATTCTTCACTTCGATAATAATAGGAAAATCCATAAGTGTGGCTCTAGGTCTTCTTTTTCCGTCTATCGGTGTCTACTACAACAAAAGGACTGCGAAAGGTTTTCGCGAATAGGACATCTCAGCGGTGGTTGGAATGAGATAGTTGTACGAAAGTGAAGTGATGCACACTCGCCCTTTTACTGGTTCGTTGGTCTGGTGTACATGAAAAAAGCTTCAGGAAGCCTCGGCACACTCTTAAAAACGTTACAAGTGATAAAGCACACTTATTTTTGCGAGAATATACATATATAGGTATTTTACAACATTAGTGTTTATCACTCTAGAGCCTTTTAATTTTCTGAGATTCATGTTCAAAGAATTCCAAGACGTTTTTTGTTCGCCGTTATTACTAGTTCACAAGATATGAAGTAATGAAGGTGCTTAATACGTTCCGTTTTGTGATGACTTTGGCCACTTCCACTGCCAGTGATTGTGTTGATGATAGCTGTGACGAATCCGGTGAAGGGATATATATGGGTCGCTTTTATGGTAGGAATGTAAATGAAATATGTCACTCCAGAGTAAGGAACCCATTTTATGTGTGCGCAAAGTGAAATAATTTTAGCCTTTTTGGAAATTATGTTGCGGTAACACCACCGTCATCACGTCAGGCCAGGCCAAGCCAGAGCCTAAGTAAACTTTTACAGCAAAAGTTGAGCCATGAAGCAGGGAACGATTAAACTTCAATATTAACTCATGCTGGCAGGGTGACTTGCCCTATATGCATTATGCATTACTACTCTCTTCAGCAGCATTACGAAGGAAGATGTTACAACAACATCACCAAAAAAGCAGGCAGAAACAGACTCGGCTGCCATGCTGGGTCACACAAAAGCGATAACACGAGAGAACAGTGTCACTTTAACTAAATGCCTCTTTCACTTAAACTTCTTTTTATTTCCTATGCAGGAATAATCGATTTTCGCTTTTGCCTTTTTCCTCTTATACTTCTCAACTGCTCAAAAAAAATGGTGAAAGTGCTGATCCCCAAGCCCAAGTCTCGTTCAGCCAGTGCTCTTGCAAAAATAATTCAGTTCAAATCTATTAACTTTTTTGCAACATGTGCTTAAAGTGGATGAGGGATAGACTTTTCCATTTGAACAAAGCCCACCGGAAATCATTCCTTCAGCGAAAAATTCCTTTTTGTTCCATTTGATTTGTCGGTTTCTACATATTATGATCTAAAAATACATAAATAATTACAAAATCTCATTTCAATGCCGCTGTGCATGTAAAAAATGTAACCGTCGGATGAAGACAACTCGATGACATTCCTCAGCGGAGCAACTTCTTTGACTTTCCTGTAGGACACTCAAGTAGATTGAAGTGTGCTTCTTCCATGAGTCTGCACGGTCACTTCAACAAGTTGTATCTATCGTATCTCATGTTTCCCATTGTTTTTGCTCTATTCAGCAAGAGCACAGAGAATAGGGAGAGTGAGTGAGAGCATAGCATCATCATCAACAAGGGCATGTGAACACGCCTTCATTGTGGCAATATACAACACAATTGTGAAATTTTTTATCTTGAAGATGTACTCTTGTGAAGTACAATGGTGAAATCATCTTGGGATTTTGAAAATACTAGGGTTTTCCAAAGATATGAACACAGTGCATGTACAGAAAGGGCTTGGAATAAAATACTATTCTTTTGGTTCTTCTTCTTTCATTTCACGTCACTTCTATACTTTTTCCAATTCCAATGCTTCCCTTTTCTCAGGACAAAGGGAAAAGTGATAAAGGAAAAAAGCGGTCTTAAGGAAAATGTCAATATTGGTGCTGGTGAAAGGAGCGAATCATCCCCACTCTTCATACTTTTGGACTTGATGAACAATTCAACAAAAGCAAGATCGTCATTAGTCGCGATCACTTTAGAAGATTATGTAGACGTAGCAGGGTTTGTAGTGCCATTAAGAAATTTGTTTTGTACTTTTGCTAGAGTAGCAGAATTCTTTACTGACTCTGTTGCAGGAGCAATTACACGAGATTTTTTTGTTTCTCAAAAGTGCACAAAGAAGTTCGTACCACCACCACCATCATCATCATCATTTCCAATAAAAGTGCGTCAGACTCGAGGTGAAAATGAGGGTGGAATGTAAGCCGTCAGCAAAAACAACTCGAAACACAACAACAACTACTAATTCTTGTACTACTACAACTGCTACCTATTACGAAATAGCAATCGTCGTAAAAAGACAAGATAATGTTCTTACGCGAGAGAGCAGAAAGAACGAATGGCACACAACTTTCCCTCTCTACTACAATCATCATTATAGATATTGTTGTACTAATCAATTATTGCTCCTGTTTAGTGGACTATGGACATTCTTGATAGGGTCAGTGGTCATATTACCTGATTGGATTTGGATTACACTATTGACCACGTATTTATCCACGTGTCCACAATTTCTTCGCCTAACGCGTCGGGATAACGCTCACTGCTTTTTATTTGTCAGGAGATTATCTCGAGAAATAATTTCTCTTCCTGTTCTGCCTTCAATAAATCAAAACTCTAGTTTGATGAAAGTTGGAGCAGGATTCTTCTGTGATCCATTTTTCTATTATAATAATTATCATATTCGATTCCACTGCGATAATACGCTCAAGAATATTGTACCGATCACGAATCGATACGAAGAAAAGCCTGATTTGAATGCCCACGAGAGAAAGGAGAAGTATTGTATTCACCCATCCGTGAAATTTTCGTCGTCGTCTTCATCATCAACAACGACTTTGATCTACATCGTTTCCCTCACCCTCCTCCGCTCAGGCGTGAGCAATGCATGGTTGAGTAATTTCGAAAATTGTGACTTCTTAAGACGAACTTTTCGAAATCTAAAAGTTGTATCTCGTGTTGTTCTCCAAGTTAAGAAATCCGGTGTTGGTGAAGGAGCAGTAAAGCACCGACAAGAATATCCCATTCATTCCCAAGAAAATCCCCTTGTCACTTCAAGAAACTCAAAGAAGAAAAAGACGCGATTCAAGGATAAAAGAGCAGTGTGCTGTTCAGCGTCAGGAACAGGACAAAGTAATAGAAATACTCCAGATTACTTAACATTAAATACAAGACGTCGAGTATGGAAGTGGAATGGGAGAAGGGGTACTTTTATTCCAAAAATAGCTACATCATCATCATCTGAAGCGAGAAAATGTTTGCATACATTTACCCATTGTTATTATTGTTGTTGTTTTTATCGAAAATTGAGGGAACAGCGACAGCATCGGGGCCCCAGGTTCCACTCTAGCCTCACTAATCTGAAATTCTCCCATAGGCCTCCAGCTGTACTCGCCGAAATTGCTCTTATATTTAGAAATCCGGGACAAGATTTCTGCATCCATATTGAAAGAAAGGGAATAAAAATAAAGCGACATATTGAGCAGACACAATATCCCCAGACTCACTCTTTTTTCAATAAATGGACACTTCCAATATACTACTATGGGGGCTCATGCAGTGAAACTGTATTAGCACAAGTTTTCCGTTTCGTTACTGTTGTGCTCCTTCTTCTACTGCTACTCCTACCACCACTACCATTAAAAACTTTAGAATTGGTAAAACTTCTTCTCTTTTATTTTCGCGTTGTAGACAGGGAACAGAGTGAAAGCAATAACAAAAGCGAGAGGAAGAAGAGGAAGAAACACACGATTGGGTCAGAGTCGGAGACTCTCACTCTCTCCGTGTTACACATACTACTACTTCTACAGTTTATGCTGCCCTTGTTCAATCGAATTTAACATTATATCCGCTTCATTATAAACTACTTCTTCAAGGAAGGAAGAAAAACTTTTTTTTAAAGTTTGGACCGGCTTCTTATTATTTCTCCCTCATTCTCTGATATAAATAATATCAGAGAAAATTTTCGTCGACAATAATAATAAGGATGTCAACAGAGCATCAGAGACGGCGTCAAAAGTTACAACGATGGGCATCAGCGTAAGTATACCTTATGTTATGTTTGTTCTCTCTATGCAAATTTATGTTATGTTATGCTCAAGTTTTTCATTTTCCTTGCTCGAATAAACTTCAACAACAATGAAGTGTACATACTTTGAGCTATTTCCTATCAATAATTAATTAAATTTTTTCAATATATGCTTCTGTTCACCGTGTTCTGAATATGCTGGGCACTCAGACGGAGGGATGGTAAATTGGTAAGTTGGTTGTTAAAGAAGCCGTTCTTCTAGCGTATGACGAATATATTGGTATTCCCGAAAATCATTCAAAATTTTTAGTATCGCCCATCATCTAATATCCTGCTTGAGAGTTGAGAGACAAGTGTATCCTTCCACTTGTGATACCTCTCCCCCCAGTTTGACTAATTTATGTAAACGAGTTAGTGAGAGGTGAAAGTTTTGTCATTTCATTCTCAACGTGCAGCTTTTTGTATGCCCGCATTCTTAAGAACAGCATTAATAACACCAACAAAAAGCTGAAGCATATTGTTCTGAATTTTAAGTGTCAGTTAAGTTTTGTTTTCATTCTTATCGAATGAGAAACACCTCATACCTCCAATGTGATCTTATACATGAAATGCATGAAGTGAACTTATTAGTCTTTGCAGTTAAGACAAAAACCCATAGTGTGAAATATGCATATGACGGGTAGTTTTTAATTAGAAAGGTTGAAAAACGTTCTCCATTAAATTGCATACGTCGAGAATATATGGACAGTATGTTTAGGGCTTTACATGCTTGCAAATGTCTAAATAAAATCGATCCTTTAAACGCGTAGATTACAACCGTCATTAAATGAGAAATTGATTTTGACAGGCCCACCTCTTAAGTGATAACAGAATCGTGAAGGTTAAATTACGTGCAAAGCGTAAATTTGGGAGGCTTGACTAAGGATTCAAATTAGTAAGTACATTATGCAAAGGAAGAGTCTCTTATTAACTTAAGTATACTATTCATTTTGAACAGTTTTTCCAGTCGCATCAACCGTCAACCATGGGCTTTATCGTTAAATATTTGCCAACTACCTACCTGAACTTAAGTAAACATTTTAAGAGGGTTATGCTTACACAAGCAACTATTTTCTACTCTAAAAATGGAACTCATGTTGGTTATTTTACTTTGTCATAATCGCTTCTGTCTACCACATACTTACTCTACAGCGGAAAAAAATTTCTTCAGACATTCCTTTCAAGCACTAGATTAGCTGTTCGTTATCCATCAGCTTTTTTGTGATAAAAACGTGATAAGAAAAGAAAGTAAGCAGCACGACATTATGGTGGATGATGACTTGAATAAACCGATTAGAAAAGGATTCCACAGATCACCGTTATCTTTGCTTTTTTTCTCCTCGTGCC
>JAHZMX010006645.1:0-11045 GCA_027743895.1 Seira musarum | reverse complement strand
TAAAATGTCATCAGATGAGCAAGTATTCTTGAAGAAGAGATGATTTATTCTTGGGGAGATAATTAATGCTTAAAATCAAGAAAATTGCATTTGAATTAAAAATTTTACGCTTCATTTTCTCTTAAGAGATGTGAACTATGAACCAAGACTGAACATAAAAAAACTGGATAAACTGCATTTGGCTTTGACTTGTACAGGCTTTAGGGAACACTATTTGAGGACCTCGATTTTTTTTTGTCAATGTTTGTTTATCGCTTAAAAGAAGTCTGATTACCAATCTCGACTGCTTCGTGTTTCATGACTTAGTCATGCCATGCCTACTCTTCTCCGATTCTCCGTTATGGGGAATACCTAAGCAAATATGTGTGGCAGAAGTGAGATGATAATAAAGATGAGAACTCAGGTGTGATGCGATGCTGAGATTGCCAATTTTTATGTTGATTTGCATTGAATTAGCTTGAAGGAGCTTCTGATGACTGAGTAGGATCTACAAATGCTAAACGTGCAGGTGTGACGATCTGAGTAAAGTGAGAGAGACGAAACGGGATTTTTAAAGTCAATAAAAGCTCGGAATGAATGAAGCGATAAATTCGCAAAAGGAAATGCACTCAAGATGGGAATGCAATATAAGCTGGTGTTTATGATTCACATTGCTTACAAAAATCATAAAAAAATATGAAGTTGTTTGGCTTCGTTCGGTTGGCTACCGGGCATTACGACTTGGAGGTTCATCGAGATCTAGATGTATTTATTTGCCGTATTACTATATTTGGCCTGCCCCGTTTTGGATCTGGAAAATGGTGAAAGTAATAACTTGTCAAAAAAAGTGCCTAAAGTCCAATTATAACTTTCTCCATTACTCGCACCATAAATCGGTGTAGAAGATATAGTGTTGGTAGTTGGCGTTATGTATTAGATCTCCATAAAATACTTCTCTCACGAAAGCACGAGGACTAATGGAGCAGAGCAGGTGTCTGAAGCTTATNAGTCCAATTATAACTTTCTCCATTACTCGCACCATAAATCGGTGTAGAAGATATAGTGTTGGTAGTTGGCGTTATGTATTAGATCTCCATAAAATACTTCTCTCACGAAAGCACGAGGACTAATGGAGCAGAGCAGGTGTCTGAAGCTTATGTCTGGGAAGGTGTATTATATTATTGGTGATGGTGTACGTCTGCCTGCCAATGTTCAAGGTGTAATAAAACCGTCTCATTTTCCACTTTGTCGTAAATGAGCTAATCCATTTTCTATCTTGCTGCCTCCCTCTGAATCTACCTAGGAAGATTTTCAAATCCCCTTTCTTTTATGCAACCTGCTATGGAATGACTTAGAGAATCCGTCTGAAATGCACCCAAACATTGAATAAAAGAATCTTATGTGATGTGAGGGGGTTGTTTTACGACTCAACCGCTGAAAGGCTGTCGTACTTTTTCAAAAATGAGAAGTCAAAAAAGACGAAAAGAAATGGAGATTGATGAGGTGTGACAAGCTTTTCCTACAAAAAGAAGCGTATTGACGTACGTAGGCGAGTGTCAACAATCTTTCATTTCATAACGGGAAAGAAATAAAAGGAAAAGTAACTACATTTGAAAAGAAGCGGAATAATAAACAAACTGAACTCCTGCATTAAGTAAGCAATAACATTTTTTTTACTGCGCAAAGCTTATCAGATGAGATTTGTCTATCTCTGGTCGATAAAATTACTTATTGGTTAGTTCTAAAGAAGATACAATTTTTTGACGTTTTGAAAAATGCCAAAACTATTCTTGCCGAATTCAGTCAGATCAAGGAAAAAATACAGGAAATGTATTTCTAGCTCCTACTTATTTCTTTCTCCTTTTTGCCATTAATTTCCTTCACATTGCATTAACTTTGTTCATCCAAAACACTGTCTGACCCAAAACATAAAACTTTTTTTTCTTTCTTGCAACATCACTTCTGAACTGAACCTGACCCACCTTATTCACCATAACCATCTTGCTCCTTTCTTATTCTATTTCTGTAGTTTAGTTTCTAGAGGTATGTCATCCGCAAATGTTGTCAAAAAATTTATTGCAAAACTTGCTTAACATCTTCATTCTCCTTTCATACACCATAAAAATATCTAGGACGGGGGAGTTTTCATGCACTTTTGCACAAACCAAAAGCAAAGAAAAGGAAAGGAAGCGGTAGAGAAAGCTAACACTAACACAGTTCAGTCTTTATCTCCCACTCCAACTTTCACTTCTTCCACAGCCATTTATCCTCATCTCAATTCAAAACACTCACCTTTTTCCCTTCACCATCATCAAAATCAGGACAGTTAAGAAGATGAAGATGTTATCGAATGGGCTGGTGTCTAACCAAATACATACAAAAGCTTCGAGTTTCGGAAAATTTATCGTTTCTGGATAATTTTATCGCGACAAAATAAACTAAAGAAGGTCGTTTGCTCTTGAATTTTGTTTGAAAG
This sequence comes from Seira musarum, assembly GCA_027743895.1. NCBI lineage: Eukaryota > Metazoa > Arthropoda > Collembola > Entomobryomorpha > Entomobryidae > Seira > Seira musarum. The sequence continues at coordinate 8,590 of JAHZMX010006645.1, read as the reverse complement.
CATAGAGCCCTCAAATCAAGAATGAGACTCTCCCTCAAAGACCACCCACACTTTTCTCATAAGTCTTTCGGTTCGCGAAAGCTACACACATCTTTCATTTCCTCCATCATTTCACTTCAGTAAATTTCTCCACTGACTAGGGCAAAATAACATCGTTTATGTATTGAAAACCATGATGCTTTAGCTATTTTCACACCGCATAATTTCCTGTAGATCTCCCATGCGAATGCACCATTATTTTCTCGGCATATTCCGCGTTATCCGATATACCAACTCATTTTCCATGTAGTGTGTGCTGGGGCGAATTGATGAATAATGACTATATTGCCGTCATAACTTCCCTTATTTCCCCGTTACTTTTATCTTTCAACTTTTACCGAAACCAGATCCGATTCGATTTCCTTGTATCCCACTAGGGAGCCCAGAGAAAGCCAGACAAAAAAAAGTTGGGAAATGTTATTGAACTCACGTTTATCCGCATCCGGACAAGTACAATCCCATCTTCACACTTGCTTCATATTTCATTTTCTCCTTATTCCTGCATTTTATTACGCAAAGAAAGTACTTATCCTTTTAGAAAACTACAGGAAAACGGTTTTTGTCTCAGGAGCGTTTTCCATAAAAAGAAAGAGAAGACAAGTGCTTCCTTCTTTTCATCTTGGTGTCTTCCTCCATTCAAGAATGATATCTCGGATTTCACATCTCTTCACTCCGTAGCCACATGGCCACATAACAAAGTAAATCGAGTGAATACAGAGAGAGCACTCATTCATGACTCCACTCTATCCATTCTTTTCAATGAAGAATGTAGGGCAGGTCGTACAGAATTTTGTTGGCACTCTTACAAAAAAAGGAAGAATTCTTAACGAAGGTATTCATAAAGATGATCATGATCATTCTCATCATCCCACGCTTTCGAAATGAGCTCCTCAAAAAGTTTTCCTCTGCCCAGATCGTAGATTACAAGTTCTTAGACGGGTAAACTTTGTATCATCTGCAGTTGGCTTTTAAGCATCGCATGTGAAATGGTAATAGCAAAAAAAGGTTTGCAATTTTTATTCTAAGATGAGCCTAGCACTTTGCCTACCTTCGGACAAGTACTACAGACCAAAATATCGTATCTGGGGAATGGCCACCATAATAATAATGATTATTCTTAAAGAAAAAGAGAAACTTCATTACTACATTCAGCCCATGGGTATTATTAGACCTAGGAAAACATAAAAAAGCTTGTATGTGACCATTATTACGTAGCTGAGTCCCAGATCGTAGATTACAAGTTCTTAGACGGGTAAACTTTGTATCATCTGCAGTTGGCTTTTAAGCATCGCATGTGAAATTGTAATAGCAAAAAAAGGTTCGCAATTTTTATTCCAAGATGAGCCTAGCACTTTACCTACCTACGGACAAGTACTACAGACCAAAATATCGTATCTGGAGAATGGCCACCATAATAATAATGATTATTCTTAAAGAAAAAGAGAAACTTCATTACTACATTCAGCCCATGGGTATTATTAGACCTAGAAAAACATAAAAGCTTGTATGTGACCATTATTATATTGCATACCAGTCCCGCCAAAAATAGGCCCATAAAACTTTGTAGTTCTCGAGACAAACTAGCGACAATGTTTTTTCCCTTAAATCAATCGATTTTCTTTTATGTTTGCTTTTTAATCTAAATTGCATGACTTCCGGACTTTTTCACGATACGTACGCTATATAATAAGATATTTACCGTTATGTGTCTGATTACGAGATTGTGTGTCTTGTGCCTGTCTCAAGTCCAATGAATAAGCAATTTCTTCTACCTTTCTCTCCTTCAACTTTCTCGACAATTTTCGTGTAATCTCAGCAAACGAACAAGTGAGAAAAAATCAATGTTTTCCCACGAAACATGAAACTGGACTGACCATCATCACCATAATCATCTTCATGTCTACAAAAAATCACTCAATTTTATTCCATTCCAATGCGTACGTACATATGTACTTACATATATCTCAGCGTCCGTTCTTTTTGAAAGAGATTACACAACTTAAGAAGTAATGAAAATTCTGTTATGAAATGCGATTTTCGCATTTTTTTGAGTGGCCGTGAACCAATCCAATGGAGCTGTAGACGTTCCCATAATAGAAACACCATCACACAATCAGGAAACGTCAAAATCTTTTACATCGCAATCAATAAAAGGGATAAAAATTGCATGCACACCACTCCACATCCACCATCCACGCTCGGCAACCTAAAGTTCCCTCCGCATAGTCCATTAAAAATTGTTTACATTTGCTCCAGAGCCAATTTTGCTATACTGACCAGCCAAAGTTAAACTCAAACTGGTTATCAAGCTTGAACATTTGTATGGAAATAGGATGAATGTTTTCCTTTTAGCTTGTCATTAAAATGAAATAGGAAGTTGTACTCTAACGAAAATAGGAAACAGGAAAAGTAACAAAATATATTTTTTAATGAACTCAGCAAACGAAAAAATTTGCTTTGACACTGACCATCTGCTAAAACTACGCGATGTTCATGTATTACTATTTTGACTCGCATCAAAGCACTCTTTGTTTGTCTTACATGTAGGTATATCCTATTGACATTTACCAGTGCTCTTATAGAATTTCAAATTTCCTACTTTTTGAACGCCAACGCTTCTGCACTCGCTTCTTAATTGAGTTATTGCCATTCATGAATCATGAACATTCTGTAACCCTACGGCTCTCAACGTGTTGGAATGCAAAAAAATAGAAGGTGATAATGCAACTGGAATTCTTTGTCTATTTTTAGGTCACACCACGTTCCTACTTTAGGAGGAAAATATTGGACAAAATTGTAATGGGATTCGTGAAGAGTACGCTCATTTCCATCAAATGTCCAGTCCAGGAATAGTACTCGTACTCGGCTTGGCTATTTCGGCAGACGTCATTACTCTTATCTCGTCTCCTTTGATGTCGTCATCATTCCAGCAAATAACACACGCGTCCAATTTGAATTGTTCAAACAAACGGTGAACAAACAAACATTCCAAGCTTGAGGAGCAATCAACAAAATGAACAAGGTGTGAGGTGTAAGTGAATGAATGTTGCTAATGCAAACCTCACTTTCTCCAGCTACTCCTTTTTTTACCTGTGTAAGTCCTTAGGGCGAATTTCTTTAGTTCGTGCTTCTACCAACTTTTACAGTCTCAACTTTTACGCAAAGTCAACAAGCTTATCGTTAGTTAGTAGCAGGTTCGTTTGAAACTGAAGACTTCTTTTAATGAGCATTCTACGAATCATGTTTTTGAGCACGTGCATGACAACAACAACAACCCAAACACGAACCAATATCTTCGGAGAAGTAGAGCTGACACACGTAGAACAAGGAAGCGATTTCATTTTATTTCCGTAAAGAAAACTTCGAATTGAATTTCTCAAAATTCAGTACCAGTTGCTGTTGTCCGCCTGTCCAAACCAGAAGACCAGGAGCAGGGAGGTGAAAAATCGGAAAATCAACCTTGCCGTTACTCAATAATGTGAAGAGCTCTTAAGACTACTCCGTCTTATTGGCAAGTGCTCATGTTTCTAGAGAAAGCAATTCATGCAAGAAAAAGAGAACAAACAAGAAATAGTTTTGCTCTGTAACGAAAGAGTAACTTCTCGTATTTCTGGAGCAAATCAGGAGTTGAGTGGCTTTCGAAAATGAAAATGCAAACAAGTCACTCCATTGTTATGCGACTCGCATGAATACACCAGAAAAAACCCGAGCTCGTCGACGACGTAGTACGCACAACAAAGGAGGAATCATAAGGAAGTTTAGATTTCTTCTCTGATGCCATAAAAACCTCTTCGTTAAGAATCGAAGTGAAGTGAGTCAGTGAATGAGCAAAAAAATAAAGATCCTGGTCTTGCTACTGTGGCCGATAAAAAGTACAGGAGCACAGCAAGTCCCCACATGGGAGTATGTGAATGTAAGGTACCAGAAAAAGAAGGTGAGAAGAAACCAAGTGAAGTGAAAAGGGAACAGAAGAGAGAAACGTGACTTTAACTCTTTTCATGCCTTTTTGCTAGTGACATTGCAACTACGTGGTATTATGCCTCAAGTTTCAGGAAATAGGACAAGAACTACATTTTCCAAGATTCTTTTTTACTAAACTTCCAGCCAGAATCAGAACCAGCTCTACCCAGACAAAAAATTTTTTATGGCCGTCGTATAAAAAATAAAAAGGAACTCGAGTTTTTTTCTAGGCTTGTTCTGACTTGCCTTTTGCCGATATCTTAAGAGGAAGGAAATGAATTGAAGCAAGGAAAATATATCGAAGGAAAATCAGATTAAAAACTTTTCTTTTCTAAAAAAAGACACAATTCGCAAAATCACATTCGCAAAAAATCATGCATTTTTATAGCCTTCTTTTTTTCTGTTCTCAACAACCAGTGTGAAAGTATTATTGCGGAGTAGCAGAAATGACGCTGAAAATCCAAAGAATAGAATGAAGCCGTTGAAAAATAACTGGTTGTCTCAATATGACAGTTAATATTTCACGGGATTATCTCACAAAAAATGCTAGTGTTACAATATTTATCGCCTACGAAAAAATCACGGAAGGGAAACGGTAGATTGCACATAAACAGGATGAACATGACGTAATAAAAAATAGAAGTAGCAAGGAAGAATCAACAAGGTTATGTTGTGTTATGTTATGTTATAAATGAGTTTATGATTTCCTGAGATATCTGTAATATCCCAGACTCCCCCAGGAGGAAGTTATCTTCTTCGAAGCAAGCCAACCTCCTTGGAGTAATACTTCTGAGAGGAGAGGGGCATGCAATATTTGAAACACTTGCAAAGTGAGTTAAGTGAAAGTCTATGGATAAGCCATAGAGAGCCAAATAAACAAAGAGATTCTAGAGTAAGTAGCTGTACTACAACTATCGCACCCACTCCAGAAGAAAAAAGGACAAAGCCTTTAGTCGGCACTGGAAAGCAAACAATAAGAAATCAAGCAAACACTACTGCAACTTCTAAACCAGGAGGAGAAATAGTGGCATCAGAGGCCAAAATAAAGGAAAAAGTTATTGAAGGAAGGGATTCAGAAGAGATAAGAAGCTTTCTGAAAATAACAAACAATAACAAAGAGACTCATCTCGGAGTTCACAGTTCAGTAAATCCTCATTCAAAAGTAATCTCTACTTTGAGGACATCGTCTTCCGTCAACGTTCATTCATCTCCTGAAAATAAAGGGAGCAGCAGAAGAGCATCAGGTTCATCTCCACTTGAGCCAGTAATATTGTCACTTACTCCGCTAAATAAATCCATCCGGAAGGAATATTGCAATAGTAGAAGCAGCAGTCTTGAAAGAGACGAATTCCAGTTGTCCACCACTGATCACACATGTAGCCTCGTAGAGACGACCAGTCGACTGAATAATAACGGAGCAAATAATTTACTGGTGGTGGTTGATGACCCACTCCTCCACTTACTCGGAGTCGGGCCTCTAATCCAGGAAGAAGAAGAGAGGAAGGATAATAATAATGATGATGATGTCGAGAAGAAGAAGAGGATAATATTTGTTGCAAGTAGAACACCCTCATCATCATCAATAACTTTTCCAGGCGAAAAGATAGACAAAAAGGAAGAACGAAGACGAAGTAGCATCGCAATCAGTAGCATTTATAGTACTCACAATAATAGGAACGACAGTCCCATAAGCATTTTCAGACCATCCCGGCAAATTCACAGTTCCAGAGAAAGAACTGTTGACAATGCTGGCATCCAAACTATAAGTAAACTCATTGAAGATCGTGAGAGAAACACTGGCTTCCATCACGAACAAGTTCCAGAAACGAGCAACTGTGATCTTCCAGGAGAAAAACAAGCTCCAAAATCCAGAGGAGCAGTAGGAGCAGCTAGCAAAGCTCTCACGGAAAATGAGCTTGATTTAGACGAGACCATAGCTCTAGAAGATCTGCACGATTTCACCAGTCGTTACACGACTTTCACCAGGGAAGGAACAACAAACTCCAGCCCCGTCGCCACTGATACTAGCTTTAGCAGGTGTAGTAGCATCAGCAGCAGAGGCACTACAACTAGTGATAGCACCAGCATCCGCACTTCAATCAGTATTCCAGAGTCTGAATACAAAAGTGAAAATTATAGTGCACCTGTTGTTCTCTTTGAAAATGAATTTCGTCTTCCTTTCCCAAGAACGTCCTCAGTAGAAGGATTGTCTTGCAGCTACAAAGTGAACCAGAAAAAGAAAAGTATTAACTCGAATTCAACAAATAGTAATTGTAATAACAATAGTAATAATAATACCAACAACAACAACAATTGTAATAGTAGTACTACTAGAAATGTAAATATTTGTGATCAAATCCCAAAAGTAACAAAACGAGGAACAATTATCCGATACCTACTCACATCAAAAGGCTTTTGCTTGTCCCATTGCACCCCAAAGCATCTTCTCCGCGAGCTTTTTAGCTCGACAAAGAAAAGTAAACGGAGATTGAAAAGAAGACGGAGCAAAGAGAAAGCTGACACGAAAGCACTGTTTTCCTACTGCTTTCCAAGGAAGTTTGATCAAAGCCATAGCACCTCTCGTCATAGTTCAAATAGTACTCGGAAACGACTGAAGAAAAGTAAGAAAACTCAAAAGAAGATTGCAACGATACAAAATCCAGGGAATAGTAAACGCCATCAAGGCCCAACTAAATCCGAGCTGAAACTTTGGGTCAAAATGGATCACGAGGATTTGATTCGGGAGTTGCCTCAAATTGAAAAGCTGAGCAATCAAGAGAGGCTCAGGCTTGCACACAAGAGGCGGATGCTGCAACTCAAAAAGTTCCAGCAGTATGAGAAGGACCTCAACAGCAATTCGAAGAAGCATCGGGGAGAGAGCGATCTAGTCAGAAGGAATTTGCCCGGAAAGCATCAACACCACCATGGGGGCAGGAAAGGGTCACGGAGGATTCGTTTTAGAAACAGCATTATGCTCTTAGAAGCAGCTGGACGAAATGATGTCGAAGAGGGTAAGAAAAAAAACTATTTCATTTGCATGACCTGCTTTTAGCACCGCTCTCACCTTGCTTAAAGTGCGGATTTTCTCTTGAATTTTACATGAAGGTGAAAAAAAAGTTTTCCATGAGAAAAGCCAAGAATTAAGCTTGAAATGTTATGACCCAAAAGTAAAAAAAGGTGAGATTAAGGGAAAGCTACTCGAACGATGGAGAGTGAATCAAGCTCTTAGCACCGCTGATTTTTTAAAAGCTTTGTTATTTTTAGGAAGAAATGTAACACTCTGCCGCACTAAACTTTTTTTTCTGTATCCTCGCCTCATGATTTTGTAATGCATTATCATCCTAAGCAGCTTTCTTCGGGTCCATTTTGGAGGGTCTTTTTTGCATGCAAAATAGGTATGTATCTCACTTTTTGCACCTGTGTTGGATAAAGGATAAAGTTGGAAGAAGAAATCGAGAGAAGATAAAATGAAAAGTGGAAGTCGCCGTCACTCCTGAGTGAGATGATGTGCTAAAACTAAAAGCCAAGACAGGACAGCGACAGATAACAACGTAACAGATTCTGAAGGGGAAAGAAAATTTAAAAGTTTAGCTTTGCTATATTAGCCTATCTATTTGGGTCATGGTTAGACACATCCATGATAATATGATGGATACACACAAGAGAAAAGGGAAGGGGTTTATGTGAAGGAAATTACACTTCCTTTTGGAGAAGACTCAGCAGGGGACAATAAAAAACAAAAGAAGAGAGCGTTCGAATGTCCCTTTTTTGTTTCAGAGAAATGGCTAGTGAGAAGAAATGAAGTTATCATGATCACATCGGAGTGGTAGTATGACAGGGTAAAATAAAAGATCACCTAGATGGGGGCTTTCCGAGTCTACACGTATAAATCAAAAAGGCATTTTTTATGTAATTTCCTGTACGTCAAGCGAAATAAAAAGGAGAAAGAAAGAAATGATGAGAAAATATTAAAAGAAGTATCATGATCATCTTCTTAAAAGATGAAGAAAAAGTGGAAAAGTTAAGCTCATAAACAAAGCAAATACCTATATCCACGACCAGCATTAAAAAACTTTGTTTTCTAAAGAAGTTTTGTTTTTGCCAACTGTGGTAGAGTTAATGAATGAATTGCTTTTCTTTCTCTGGTTAAAGTATCTTGTTTACTCTGGTGTCCCCTTTTTTGTGAACAGGTCATGCGGAACAAACTCATCTAGACTTATTTTAGCTTCAAAATTATAATCATTATGGTTTAGTCCTCTTCGTTCTGAAGTACTTAAATACTTTCAACCTCTTTACCCTTTTGCATATTATTTGGGATAAAATGTAGCCAAAAATGGAAAATAATGAGAAAGATGAAGATGCACTTAAGGGTTACTTTCTAAATTAGTTGGCATTTTATTTGAAAGTTACCTTGTTAAATGGGATGAGGATGAAAAAGCGGGCGGGAGGGAGCGTGGGAGGTAAGTTGTTAGGGAATAAGGATTTTGACGGGACCTTCATTTCATTCTTCCGAGAAAGTTGTTCAAACTTCATGTTAGCGAACCCAATAGAATTCCTGAAGGGCAGTTGTCTGTAAATTGACGACGTAGTA